>KZ111565.1:0-264471 GCA_002120315.1 Hypoxylon sp. CI-4A
GCGAGATATTTTTAAAAATAATTATTAAAGATTATTTAACTTTATTAATCTCGTTATAATTTTTTTTTATCGCGTTTTATCGCGCTTTAATTATGTTTATTTTAAACTATTAATTAATATATTAATTAAATTAATTTTTAAATTAACGATTAAACTTATTATTAATAAAGTTATAAAATTTTATTAAATTAATATAATTATATTAATTATATATTTATAATTAAATATTTATTTTTATAAAATAAATTATTACTTTTTATTTAATTAAATACCTATTTAATTAATTATAATTACATTTATAAACCGCTTAATTAATTTGCAAATTAAAAATTATTAAATATAAAGCAATTAAATGATTAAATAATTTATAATTAAACTTAAAATTAAACGCTAATATTAATATTAATTAAAATTATCTTTAATTTAATAATAATTTATAACATTTTAATAATATTAAATAAAAAATATATTTAATTAATTAATTTATATTTTATTTATTTATATTAATATAATATTATCTAATATTTTTTTTTATAATTTTAAATAATAATTATATAAATTTTTTTTCGTTTAAATATCTTTTTTTATTTATATAATATTAAGTAAATAATTTTATAAAGATTTTAATTATTAATAATATTAATTTAAGCTATTATATAAAAGTTTATTATAAATTAACTCGGGTTTTTTATTCTTTTTTTTATATATTTTAAAATATTCTTTTAAATTTTAATATATATTAAAATAAGGTTATATTAAATTATAAAGATTTTTAAATAAATGAGCAATTAATCACTCGTTATAAATTTGTTAAATTTTTAAGGCTAAAAAGCTATTAAAATTATAATAATAAATTAAATTTAATAATTTATTTATTTTATTAATTAATTTTAAAATATTAGCTATATTCACCTTTTAATTATTAACATTAATTTTCTTATAATTCTTTTATAAATTTTTAATATAATTATTAATTATATGATTTTTATTTAATTAATATTTAATTTTATGATTATTTTATTATTTTATAAATTCTTTAATATTTTTTTAAATAATTTCGCTATAAATAATATATATAATAATTTAATTAATTATATTATTTAACGTGAATTAATTAAAAACTTTTAAGTTTTTAAAATATAATTACTTTAAGTTAATATTAATCTTATAAATTTAACTTTAATATAATATATATAATTTAGCGATTTAATACGCTTTTATATAATTTCCTTTAAAATTATTTTATTCTTTTATTCCTTTTACTCGATTTTTAAATATAATAATCCGTAATTTTATAGCTTTATTTCTATATATAAAACGTATTATTTTTTTTTTTTATTTTAATGATAAAATAAGTAATTAAAACTAAATTAAGTTAAGCTTAAATTATAAAAAGCAATTTAATCTTATAATTCGTTTAAATAAATTATAATTATAATTTTAGCTTATTAATAGTAATTAAATATTACTTTAATATATTTATTAATAATAAATAAAATTAGTAAATTTTATATTATATAATACGGCGAAAATAAATATTAATTACGATGTATATTTTAAACTTAATAAATTAAAGTTTTATATTAATATCTATAAATTATATATAATTTAATTTTAAAATAATAAATTTCTTTAACTTTTATAAAAATAATTAGGTTTTTAATCGCTATTATATTACATTTAAATATATTTAACGATATGCTTTTTAAATTATTTTTTTTAATAAAAAAAAATGCATGTATTTATAAATAAATTTATAAATATGCTTTTTATTATAATTACTTAATCCGTTTAACTTTTTTTAATAAAATTTAAAAAAAGCTTTTAATGCATTTATAAGTTAAGCTTTATTCTTATTACTAATGATTTTTTTGCTTATTTTATTTTTAATTTATATTTGAATAAAAAGAATATAAAAAATTATTAAATAATATTAAAATCTTAGCTTAATAAATATTTTATTATTTTTTAATTTTTTACCGAAAAAATAATATTATATAAGCTTTATAATTATAAGTGAATATATTATAATATTATATTAATATAATTCTTATTTTTTTATTTATTATTATATGATATTTAATTTTAATGAGAGATCTAATTATTTTTATTAAAAATAACGAATAATATTAATTATGTTTAATTTAATTTAGAAAAAAGCTTAAAACTTTATTTTAATATTATTAATATATTATTTAAGCTTATAAATGCGTTAGTTTTTTATTTTTTATTAAAAACTTTATTTTAAAACATAAATATTATGTTTATATATAAGCCTAATAATTATTTTATTTTAATAAATATTAAAATCTTTATACTAATAAATAATTTTTATTTTATAAAGTTTTAAATTAATTTATAATTACGATATAATAATTTAAGCTTATAATAAATTTTATATTATATATTAATTATAATTAAATTAAAGGAAATTTATTTCATAAAATTTATTTAATTATTTAAAAAGTTTATAAAAATAATAAAAAATGCTTTATTATAAAAATTAAGCTTTTAAATAAAGTTTATTATAAATATCGGGTATTTATATATAAAATAAAAATTTAAAGCTTTTATTAAAGCGATATATGCATTTTATTTTATGTAATTATAATGAATATTTATATTTAATACTTTAAATAAATAATAAAAGCCTTAGTTTTTATCTTTTAATTATATATAATATTTATTATAATAATTAATTTTTTTCTATTTAAAAAAACTTTAATTTTCCTTAAATCTTTTAATTTATCTCACTTAAATTTTTATTTTATTTTTTTATTTTTTATCGCCTTTATTACTTTTATTTTACCTTTTTAACCTTTTTAATAATTTAAAAATTATTAGAAATTTTATTATAATAATTATAATTATTATAAATAAAAATATAATAAATATATTTATACGCACTTATTAAGCTATTAAATTTATTTAATAATCTATTAAACGATTATATAATTACATTAAAAAAAAAACCAGTTAATTTACTATTATTAATAATAAAATAAAATTTATAAAAGCTTTTTTATAAAAGAAATTAAAAGACATTAATCCTAATAAAAGCAGTATAAAAGATTAAATTTTATTCGTAAAAAAACTTATAAATAAAATCATTATAATATTAAAAAATTATTTTATTTTTATGAGATTTTAATAAAAACCTATTAATCTTTATAATTTTCGCATTAAAATAATACTTTTAACGAATAAACGAGAGTAATAATTTTTACCTTATAATTTCTAAGGATATAAAGCTTAAGCATTTTACTTTTAAATTAATTTTCTAAATTTCACCTCATTTATACGCTAATATTTTAACGTCGAGTGAATTATATATAAACGAGACTTCGAACATTTTTATTGCTTATTATTTATAGCTTAAAATTATTTTCTTAAATTTTATATTTAATAAGTTTTATTTAAAAGTTAATAAATTTAAGTATTAATAATCGTAATAATGTTTAATTTATAAGCTTTTTAAAATTAAAACGATAATTATAATATTTAAATTTTTTTAAAATAAGCCGCAAATAATTTTATATCTATTAAGGTTAAGCTTAATATAACGAAATAATTATAAAATTTAACCTTATAATCGTTTAACGAATAAATATAAATAATTAAAAAAACTATTAAACGTAATTAATGTAATAATAAATGAATTTTAATCCTCGTTATATATATTAAGGATATGCTTATTAATTTTTTTTATATCGGATAATAGCT
This sequence comes from Hypoxylon sp. CI-4A, assembly GCA_002120315.1. Lineage (NCBI taxonomy): Eukaryota > Fungi > Ascomycota > Sordariomycetes > Xylariales > Hypoxylaceae > Hypoxylon > Hypoxylon sp. CI-4A. The sequence goes on from KZ111565.1 coordinate 3,724, forward strand.
TTAAAAGGCTTATTAATATAATAATTTTAAAAATATAAGATTAAATTAATAATTTTATATAATATAAAATAATATGCTTTTTTATTATAATATTAAAAGTAATTTAAATGTTTTTTTTTAATTAATTATTTTATTTATAATTATCTTTTTTAATGCGTGATATATAAGTGATAATTTAATAATCGTTAATTTTAAATAAGTTTAAAAGCTAAAATAAAAGGCATAAAAATAATGATAATTTTAAAGGTATTTATATAATATATAATAAGTTATTAATTAATAATTAATTAAAGTTATTACTAAATGCGAAACATTTAATTTAATATAAATAAATTAATAAAAACGTTTTAATTATTTTTATCACTAATATTTATTATATTTAAGTAACTTTAATGCATAATATTTATTTATTAATTTCCTTTTTTTTTATAATAAATAAATATAAGGAAAATAATATTTTTATAATATTAAGTAAATGTAATAATATAAATTTTAATCTTATATATAAAAAGATTTATTATAAAATCCCAGCAAATAAAAATAAATTAAAATATTAATTATATAAAAAAATATTTTATGTTTTTATTATAATTTTATTTAAAAGTTAAAATTAATTTTTATAAAAATTAAAATAATAATAATAACTAACGAAATAATAATAAAAATAATAACCGTAATAAATGATATAAATTATTTAATAAATATAATTTAGCTATTAAAAAAATATTATATATTTATTAAATTTTTGCTTAAAAAATCTTAGCCTTTTTTTTCAATTTTTAATAAACTTTATAAACGTTAAACTTATTACGGCGCGGCTAAATATAATTATAAAATCTTAAATGTTAAATTTCTAAAATTAGAAATAATCGAAGCTATTTTATAAGTTAGTTTAATATAAAATTAATAGTTTATTATTAAACCTAAATTTAACAAATATAATTACATTAAAAAAATTTAAATATATTAAATAAAAAAATGCTTAAAAAAAGTAAAAATAAAATCTATTAATTTTTTAATAAAAGGAAAAACTTATTTTATTTAAAATTAATATATTTGCTTGCTAATTTTATCGGATAATTAATAAAAATAAAATAATATTAAAATTAATTAAATTATTAAAAATTTATATATATACTTATAATTTATTTACTTAATTAAAATAATAAATTAATTTATATCTCGTAAATAATTTATTTATTAAAGCTTATTTTTAATATCGCGATTTAAGTTTATAAAAGTGGCTTAAATAAATGCTTATTAAGTTAATAAAAAAATTATAATATAAAACCTTTTAAGCGGTTTTTAAAAAACAATTTATTCATTATATTTAAAAGTAAAAAAAACATATTACGATAACTTATATTCCTTATTATAAGATTTTAATAATAAACGATTTTTATAATAAAAAAACGCTTTTTTTTTTAATAAAATTTATTATAATAAAAAACGAGTTTAAGGCTTATATTATATTATATTAAAAGAAAGTTTTTAATCCGATATTTTATAAACTAATAAAAGATTTTAAAGATCTTAAAATCTTACCTTTTTTAACGCTATTATTAACAAAAACGATATTAAAGATAATATTAAAAATTAAAACGAAAATAAAAGTAAAAGTAATATTAAAAGCGGTAATAATAACGGTAATTAATTATTTTTTTATGTTACTTTTATTCGTAAAAATAACTAGCTTTTTTTTTATGAAATTTTCTTTAATAAAAACCATTAATAATTTATTATTCATATCTTTTTTAATGAAAACTATTAGTTTTTTATTATTAAAATTTTTTTTTACGAAAAAAAATAAAAATTTCTTTTTTAAATCTATGTTATAAGTTATAATAAGTCGCTAATTTATTAATATAAGTGATAAAATATGATTTTATAATTCATCGCTTATATTTTAAATAATATTATATATAATATTAATAAAAGCTTTTACGTTAAATCCTTTTATTAGCATTTAATATTATATTATATAAAATAAAACATTAAAAAAAATAATAAAATTTTAAAATCCTTTATACTTATTTTTTAATTATAATTTAATAAACGAAAGCGTTTTTTATTAATTATTTTACGTTTAATCACACTTACATTAATTAATATAACATATATTTAATAAACATTTATAATAATATTATTATAAATTAAAATTATTAATAACGAATTTCCTTTTATTAAAATTATCTGGCATTTAAAATTAATTTTAAGAAAAAATTAAATAATATTATATTTAAAATAATAAAAGCATATAATAAATAATATATTTCTATTAATTAAATCACCGATATAAATTATTTTAATGTTTATTTTAAAAATTAAAAAAATAGCCACGGATATTATAAATTTTATTTTTATTATATTATTTTATTTAAATAACATTATTTTACTAATTAATTCATTTAAAAACATATAAAAAAAATATTTAATATTATTAAAGCTATTATCTTTGCTTTTAAAAAGCTTATTATTAAATATTAATAATAAAAAATTATTATTTAAATTATTAAATATTAATTATATGGTTTTATTATTATTTAATAATTTGATTTTAAACGTAAATATTAATTTAAATTTTTAACTTAAGTTTATTACTTATAAGCGTAAAATTTATAAAATATTAAATAAATATTTAATGCTAATTAATTATAATAGCTTTATAATTTATAATTAAATTAAATTAAAATAATTTTTTTATAAATATTTACGAAAAATATTTAATATAAATATGCATAAATAATTTATATTATTTACGTAAATATTTAATATAAGATAAATATAATAAATAAAATATAAAATAAGTGATTTTTTTTTTCTATTTATTATAATAATAAATGTGATTTAAATATATTATTTTTAATATTATATTTATTTACTTAAATAAATATTATAAAAACATTAAAATAAATAATTTAATTATTTTTTTATTACTTTTTTATACTTTTTTTTAATATCTTTATTTTTATTTTTATTACGGCTAATAATCTAAATTACTTTAGCGTATATATTATTTCGTATATTATTATTAAATAATTTAAAAGATATTTTTTAGTTTATTTTAAATATATTAATATTTAAAAAAATTTATTAAGTTTAATTTTTTAAATATTATAAATATATTAATAAAATATTTATAAATATTATTATTAAAGGTATAAAAATTATATGTTTTTTATATATAATTAATATATTTATCCTTATAAAGCCTTTTTAAATTAACGCATTTAAAAAAAAGCTATATAATTAAAATTAAAATGCTATAATTTATTTTACTTATCGTATTTCGATACTATTTATCGTATTTTTAGCAAAAAATTAAATTATATTTTCTTTTATTAGTAATAAATAAGCTTAAAAAGTAATAAAAATCATAAGATAATTAATATATATAATAATTAAAAGGATAATTATAAGTTGCTTTAATATAAATTAAGCGCGTTTATTTTAAGTATATTAAAAAAATATTTTATAACTTTAAGCTTAAATTAATTACCTTTTAAAACGCATTTTTTTAGTTATATTTAAACTTTTATTTATAATATATATTTCCATTTTTTCTAAAAAGTTTATACACATTAATAATGAAATAACATTTCGTTTTTAATAAAATATTATCACAAAAATATATAAAATTAACTTATAATAACTTAAATTATATTAAACTTAAATTTATACTTATTAAATTTAAAAGTTATTTAATTTAATTAAATGAGTAATTTACCCGTTAATACATTTTTTAATAATAATTTATATTAAAAAAGCAAATATTTTTCTTATTATTATATATTTTAAAGTAATATTATATTTCGATTAAATTTATTATTATTATAAAACATATAAAAAAGATTTAAATAAAATTATTAGAAAATTAATAAAATTTAACCGCGGTATATTAAGTTTTATTTAATTTTTTTTTATTTTATAGTTATTTAAAATAAAAATAATATAAACGTACGTTAAATTAAATTTCCTTTTTTTATTATAAAATAAAAGTTTTATTATATAATATAAAATTACGTTTATTATTTTATAAATAATCTTATTTATAAATCGATTATTATAAATAAAATTAAAAAATAATAATATAAGATTTACGGAAAAAATATTTTATAATAAAAATCATGTTAATAAAATGCTATTATAAAAATAAAAATTAAATACTTTTTTATTATAAATACCTTAAATATCGTTCACTTTATTAGTAATTTTAAAATACTTTTATAGCGTTTATTATTTTTTATATTTTACACTTTTATAAGCATTTTTTATAAATGTGCGATAAAATATAATTAATTAAACCGATTTTATGATATAAAAGCGCTTAGCGTTTTTTTTTTTAAAAAATATTAATTATATTAAAATAACGAAATTTTTCCCGTTAAATAAATTTTAGCTATTTTAAAATATATAATTTACGAATTAATAGGATTAATTAATAATTTGCTATAATATAATAAAAAAAATTAATTAAAAAAAATATTTATTTAATTTCGATTTTAAATTATTTCTTTAAGTAATTTAAAACGATATAAATTATAATAATAGTTTTTTTTAAACTTTAAATTATATTATGCTTAATAAAATTATATTATTATTACTTAAAAAGATTCGAAATAAAATAAAACGTATAAAACTAATTATATATTTAATTTGATTTTTAAATAAAAAAGGTTATTTTTTTATCTTAATTTATAATTATTTATAAAAACGTTGAATTTTTATTAATTTATAATTTTATAATTATAAAGCTTAATTTTATTTAACTTTTTAGCGTTTATAATATTAATTAATAAAAAGTTAATTAATTTTATTTTATTTAAGCGATAAAATTATTTAAAACCGTGATATTTTTTATTTAATTACGAAATAATTAAGCTTATAAATTTATAATTTAATAATCATTAATTTTATTTAAACCTTTATAAGGGAAAGATTTAACGATTAAATAATTTTTTATATTAATATAAATATAAAAGAAAAAATATTTTAATAATAATTAAATTAATTATATTATAAATTAAGCTATATATTTAATATAAATATATATATATTATAAGCTTTTAAATTATTTTATTATAATTTCATTTAAAAACGATAATTAAGTACAAAAATATTATTATTACGTAAAAATAAAGAAAGTAAATTTTAAAATATCTTATTAAAATTAGCATTATTATGTTTAATAAAAACTACGATTATTTAAAAAATATTAATTAATTATATATAAATGGATTTATTAAAAAATTAAATAATAATATTTAACGAAGTGATTAATTTATTAAATTTTAAGCTTTTAATTAATTTTAAGCTATAAAATATGTTATATAAATACTTAATAATGCTTAAAAAAATCTTTTATATTAATATAAAAAATTACATATCTTTATTATACCCCTTTAATTAGCGAGAATAAAGCGTAAATGCATAAAACTTTCTTAATATAAATAAGCTTAATAATAACGAAAAAGATTTTATATAAATTTAAAAGATATAATTTTTAAGAAATAATTTAAAATTAAAATATAATATAATTATAAACTTAATATACTTTAATTATTATTATTTTATTATAATTAAAAATCTAAAAACATTATTTATTTTAAAATAAAATTACCTACTTTAAAATATATTATTATTTTATTATAATATTAATAAAAAAAAATTATTAAATATTTAATCTGTTATTTTTAATATTTCTATCGTTATTATAATTATAACTTTTATATTTATATTTATAATTATTTTATATTAATTATATTATTTTATAATAAAATATAATAAATATATTAACGATATATTTAAATTTTTTTTAAATATTATTATATATAAGTTTATATAATATATTAAAATCTATTATTTAACCTACTTAAGTTAAAATTTAATCTTTAATTTATTTTTTTATAATTTTAATAATAATATTAATTATATTTTAATTTATTATGCTTATAATATAATATTTAAAAATAATTAACACTTTAACCTTAAAAAAATGTTTAAAATTAATATTATATATTTATTCTTTTTTAAATCTTTATAACCTAATAAAAATTAATGTATTAAACGTTTTAATAATAATTTTTTACGTGAATTAATATATTTTTATTATAAGTTTAATAAATTTAAAAGTATAAATTTTAAAAATAACTAATTATTTATATAATAATAAATTAACTAATATATTATAAATTTTAATTATTTAATTATGCTAATTTTCGATTATTAATTATTTTTTTTAAAAATTTTATTTTTATAAAAAAATATTAACTTTTATATCTTTTATTCGAAATTAAATAAAAAAATTATAAATAATATTAAAATATTAATTTATAATAATTAACTTTTTATTAGAAATAATATTTAATTAAGCTAAGCTTTAAGATTAAATTAATAAAATTTCATAAATATTACCTTTTTTTTACCCTTAAATTTAAATTTTTTTAAAAAAACTTTTAATTAAAACTTTTTATTATAAGCCGTTTTTTATTAAAATGAAATATATTAATTAATAAATATTAATTTTAAATTAAAGTTTTATTATATTATTTTTAAACATTATTTTTAATAATTTATAAATAATTATATAAAATAATTTAAAAAGATTAATAATAAAAGTGATATTTTTTTTAATAATATATATAATATAATTAACATATAAATTAATTTTAATAATTTTATAAACATTAATAATTTTATATTTATTTTAAAGCTTATTAATAAATAATAAAACATATATTAATTTTATATATATATTTTATAAAATTTTAAGAAATTTAAGGTAAAATTTTTTAAATTAATTATAAAGTTTTATAATAAATAATTTTACTTAATATATTTTATATCTATTAAATATTTTTTCGTTTATTTTATATAGTTTTTTTTTAACGATATTATTTTATATATTTTCTTTTTTATAAAAAATATAAAATTTAATATTTAAATTATTAAGCTCACCGATTTAAGATATTATTATTTCGTAAAATATTATTCACTTAATAAAAAAAATTTCCTTAAGTTATAAATAAAAAACTTTAAAAATAAAAGCTTAAATATAAAACGAAAATATAATAAAATATATAATAATTATTAAATCATTAATAATTATATTAATAATAATAATTATATTAATAATAACGATAATAATAATAATAATAATAATAATAATAATAATAATAATAATAATAATAATAATAATAATAATAATAACGATAAAAATAATAATAATAATAATAAATATAAGTTAATAAATAAAAAAATATTTACCGTAATTAATTTTATATTTAATATATATAATTAATTTATTAAATTAAAGCTATTATTTAAAACCGATTTAAAGCTTATTTTAAATAAATCATCGGCATAAATTTAATTTTAAGATATTATTATTAATAATAATAATTTATTTAATAATTTAACGAACTTTAATAATAATAATAAGCTTAATAAATATTAGAATAATTATTATACGAAATTAACGCAAAAAAAAATGCAATTATTTTTTATAAAATATTTTTTATTATTAATAAAAAAAGCATAATATGCTATTAAGAAAAATAAAATAAAAAGTAATTATATGGAAAATTTAACTAATAAAGCATTTAACACTTTATTACCGTATAAAGAAAATAATGAATTTTAGCCCGATTTTACGTTTCGATTAATATTTAATTATAATAATATAAAATAAAGTTTTTAATGCGATTTTCACGGTAAATATAATCATTAAAATAAGGAATTTAAATTAATGAATAATAATATAAAAAAGTATAAAAATAAATTAATTTAAGTTAATATTATTTTTCTTTTTTTTCTTTATATTTTTTTATTAACGTAATATAAATGCAAATAAAAAAAAAAAACTGTTTTATAAGCGGTATTAAGGTTTATTAATTATTTTAAATAAAATTTAATAATAGCTTTTTAACGGCGCTTATAAATATTCGATTTAATACTTTTTTATAAAATATTAATATCTAGTTTTACGGTGTTAAATATATCGATGTTTTGATATATAATATACCTTAATCAGTGCATTATATTTATGTACTATATTTTAATAAGCTTATATTATTAATTTCTAAGGTTTTAGCGGGGTTAAAGTTTAATGGCAAATGGCTAGCCGTCGAAGACGCATATATCTAACATAAACGCCGGTAATTCCGCAGTAACCAAAATTTCGAACACCTTTAATCATCTCGTTGATAATCTCGCTTGTGTCCGTCTCCGCACCGATGGTCATCTCAAGCCAATGCAGCCAACCCTTGGCGTATTCTCCAGCGGCACACTATTGTCTCGTGTCAGTATTGATCGCATCTCTCTACACAACACGGTGGCGATAGGTATATATGCATGACTTACTTCAATCGCCGCGTCAGGTCCCCTGCCACCACACAATTCCTTAAGCTTTGACACGACGGTGGGCTTATTCGTCACACCAAATGACAACTTCTTATAGTCGACTAATTCTAATTTGTCGGCGTGGTCGGATGGCCAGTGGTTTTGGATAAACGTGAGACGGGGCTCTGTGTCGACAAAGATGATCTTCGAGGCCTCGGCTTTGATGGCAAAGATGCCAGCCATCTGACCGATCGGGCCGGCGCCGAATATGGCAACTTGATCACCCGGATACACGGCGGTATCATGAACGGCATTGTAACTCGTGGCCAGGACGTCACTGAGGTATAGCGCCTTCTCGTCCGGCACGTCGTCGGGGATCTCGAGAAGATTGACATCGCCCAACGGAACGCGTACATATTCGGCCTGGCCACCGGCAAACCCGCCCGTGAAGTGGGAATAGCCAAACATGCCGGCGGTCCGGCCTCCGTACATGGCTCGTTCGGCGGTGTTGGAGTTGGTCTTTTCGCACTGCGAGGAGAGTTTTTGCTTGCAGAAGAAGCAGTCGCCGCAGGCAATTTGGAACGATGCCACGTATCGCTTGCCCTTCTGTACCTTCTTCACTGCCGATCCCACTTCGTCGACGATGCCGCAGAATTCGTGACCTAGGATATCTCCCTTGTTAAGTTGGATGACGGTGCCTGTGGTCACATGCTGTCAGTTGAGACTGTTATCGAGAATGTGAATAGCGGTGAACACCATGGCGGCGTCTTACCGTGATACAAGTGAAGATCACTGCCGCAGACGGTGCTGCCAGTGACCTTAAGGATTACATCGTTCGGTTCGATTACTTTTGGCCTTGGGACGTCTCTAACCTCAACAGTGTTTTTGCCCATCCAGCACAATGCCTTCATTGTCTCTTCTCTGCCGTATTGGCTGTAATCGGCTACATCTTGCTTGGTGACGGCATTGTCACCGTGACCGATGATCTTCTCGACTCCGTAGGCTGCTTGCGTTGCCATATTTGATGATTGTGTTTAGTCGTCTGTCTTGTGTTACAAATGTGCCTATCCAGATATTAGATTGATGTTGTGATAAGTATGGTTAAGTGGTGACCTTTTAAAAGGGCTACACAAGCAACCAGACGACATCAGAGCATCATCACCCAGCCAGGTGTACCAGGATCATCTCGGGTAGAGTCAATACCCCACCAATTGCTGTAGAATATAGAGCCATTGGCGGGTTTACATTTCGGTATTGTTGCTAGTGTATGACGTTGGAATTACAATGTAGATATTGGAGTTTCGAGACCGCGCTGATCTACGTCATGACTTTATAACGCGGGCTTGGTTGCGGATACGAATCCATTCTAGCTCACGAGTTAGCATCTCTTATTCTTGCCTACAATTATTATAGAACCCTGTAGCTATATCAGCAATTGTCTATCTACAGTAAACAGATATAATTACATATAATATCAAGGTACCTAGTTAATTCGAAGATAATCCTAAACGTTCCTCGATGATAGATAATAGACATGTATACAAATTCTGGCCCCCACCATGCCCTGACGATCCCGAAGGACTCCGAAACCCATCGGACATAAAATATGCTTAGAAACACAAGAAGAACGTATTAATAGTAGGTAGTAAATGCGAATTTGTCATGTAAATATACATTAGTATCATCATAAATTATATATAATCTTGGTATCTTCATCACCATACGCCTTGGATCTTGTTGCCGGCCCGTATCTATGTTTTTTTTTTTTTTTTTTTTTTCCCTTTCTACGTATCTCGTCGGTCCATCCCGGCTCCCCCACCTAGGTACACCATGAATACAAGAAAAGCCCCTTTACTCCAACCCGTGTATGCTTAGATTGGTCTGTAGCATCTATGCCGAAGCGGTTCCGATCGGCACAGCAAACGAGATGGGCCCGGTGTATCGTTGGGTGATGACAGCGCCGTGCTGCTCGGCGACAAGCTCGTCCGCGGGCACAGCGTAGACGCCGGTGTAGTTTCCGTGTGAGTCCTGAGGTGTGGTGACGCTGAGTTGCAATCCGCCCTCCTTCTCGACCTCAACGGCCCACGAGTATGCTCCGACTTCCGCGCATCCGGTGAGGTTGACTGCGGGAAGATAGTCGGGCCCTTGGAGCATGAGGCTGCACTTGGCCGGGGACTCGTTGCCAGAGGGAGATGCCGAGGTTGGGTCTGTGATTACGTAGAATTCATATCTGTTATGTGTTAGTTGAACTGAACTGAGGATGCGATATAGGGGATGATTACATACGCGCAAAACAGACTGTGTGGGATGCATGATGCTGTGAAGTTGGACACGCTGAATGAGTTCGCCTGTCTGGGTATAACACCGGCTGAGGCGACGGCGGCCGTGCAGAGTGTTGCGAAGAGGGTGTTGAGCTGCATGGTGTTTGAATTGGTGGTGACTTGAATAGGTAGGTAAATGCTCGAATAAATGTAATATTATTTGAATTCGGAGATGACTTGGAGTGCTCGAAATACTTGGAATACTTGGAATCTTAATAATAATAATCCAACACGGCGAACTCCCTATTCTTTATACATATCATGAAATCCTTCCTGCCTCTCATCTCTGAGCCTAGCCATTTCCCGTATCCAGGCAAACAAGGCCATATTAATTATTGTGTGTCTCAAAACGTGCAGTCTTCAAGAAAGCAAATACGACGTTGCGACGTTGCAGCGGTAGGCTTCGGGAGTGATTTCATCAACTGCGCAGCCCAAATAGGACGGTCGATCATCTCGTATTGCGTACCCCCCAGCTGGCTGCTAGGGACCCCCTAGGCGCTTAGTGACGCCATCGCATGAATGTTCCGACCTTTCATCTTGAACTATTTGCTGCTGCTGTTTGTGTTCGTTGGCTGCATCGTATTCTAAATCGAGAGCGGTTGTATTGAGACAAGTGGGTTTGGAATGGGCGAATTGGATTAAATCAACATCATATGTTTTGCACCCGACAATTCACACAATGCCAAGCGAAAATAAAAAAGGCTGTGTTAATCAAAGATTTTATTGGGGGGGGGGGGGGGGGGGTTTTTTCTTTTATACTTTGCTGCTTTGTCGGCGAGCCCGTATAGAGAATTATAGTCGGTCCTATATAAAAAACTCCACTTCGGGCTTTGATGAGGCAGACAAAGATAGGTACTGTAGATACCTCTCGACCTAGGTATATTCGCAGATTGTATCACAAATCACAAGTTGAATGTCAGGAACAGAAGTCCTGCAGATAACCTCACGTTGGCAGATAAATATCACACCAGATCACGGTAGTGTAAATGTCAGGCTCTAAATTACCCCGATCCTCATCTACCCATTCCTGTACAGGAAACTGGCTATATCTAATAGCTCCTCAGCACCAGCCTTGAAACACCAACCATTTTATCACGGCAGATATATGCCGTGTTTAGTGCGTCATATCTTTTCAGGGGTCCAGATAGCTCCGAAGGACCCTTACATTTCGATGCATCCCTTGCTTCCTAAAGCCCGTTTCAAACAGCCCAAGTATATTAACACTACGACCTAATTCGAGTATGCATTTTGTTGTGGCTGTCCTGGACATCACATCGCATACATAGTATGGATGAATCCCAATAAGGCCCGACCAAAGCCCGGACTTCTACTGCTCTCCGCCAATATTTGTGTGCCACCTGGTTTTTCTTCTGGGTATTACAAGTGACACATAAGATAAAAAGCTTCGTTCTGTCATGACTAGTTACTAACTAGTTCGGTTGCTTGAAGAGCCAGTCGTTACTCGTGTCGACCATAAAATTGGTAATGTTATATTCATTGGAGCCGCCGTTCCCGTTACTCATCCCGTTATTTTCGTTGTTTGCTCCCGTGTTATCCGGGTTCATCTCGTTCGCGTTCGGTGGCGCCGAGGACGCCTCGTGACTAAATGGCAGCCTCGGCACATTGAAGAAGTCAAAGACGTCAAGATATTCTAGTTCGTTGGGAGCTGGGGTGCGCGCTGGAGTGACGCTCGGTCGACGGCTTGGTGCACCAACTAGATGGCGTGGTTGACGGCTGATCAAGAAATCAAGATCAAAGGCAGTCCTCCTCATGTCGGCGAGGATCTTTACCGATGAGGGCGTGATGCGCTCCCCAGTCTGGCCTACGGCGCGCTCGCTGTCGCTGTGCTCGTCGAGAACCCTCTGAAGGAGCTGGCAATATCTCCCCGCTACTGGCCAATACCTTCCCATCTCGCGGAGGGTATCTACGAGGAAGGCGATCTGTGGTGCGAGCTTATGCTCAACCGTCGAGCCGTGGACGAGTAGGAGCCGCGCAGCGACCCATAATGTGAAAGCGAAAGGAGGGCCGAGTTTATTCAACATGCCATTTTGCACCACGAATTCGCCGAGAGCAGCGATGTTTTCTACCGCACTGAGGCAACGCTGGCTCGCGCTATAAGATGGCGTGAATATGGGTGACCGAGTGGTCGGGTACGCGGCTGACGAGTGCAGCCGGATGATGGCCGTGTGAAACGTAGCATGCAGCATAACCCACCCGCAGTTCAAAGTTTTGCTACCGCCAGGTTGGAACAGCTTAGCCATGTTGCCGTACTCCCCTGGGAGACCGAACTTCCAAGAAGCAAGGAGGTTGTCGAGCTCCTTGTATCGGAGTTGCCACTGCTCTACATCACCCAGAGCACCGATGTCGACTGGTTGTTTTAGGAACTCGTGAATCTTGGAGAGTATTCCGAGAATCTCAATATAATACGAGAATGCACCCAAGTTTTCCGGCTTATTTACGTCGTGGTCCGGAAGGTCTGGAGGGCGATCATGAGTGCGAAACCATCTTGTCTCTACCTTTTGGTTCTTAATCCATAAGTCATCCCGACAAGGTAAAGTCCGATCAATCTCCTTATCGTTGAGAGCGAAGTCGAACGCGGTAGCTATCGTCGCATACCGATCTAGGAGGTATATCATCCAGAAGAGCCTTCGTCTGGCCTCCTCTTCGACGAAATCTTTTGGTTCCGGCAGGACCATGGCTCGTAGGGTATATATCGATGCATAACTTGGAGCTACCGAAAGAGAGTTGGTTTCGACAGCCAACCCTAGCTGCACGACCGAACGGGTAATCAAGGCCATGATGTTCCAACCCGGAGGACCATTACTACTGCCACACAGGTCCAGCGCCAGGATTACCAAGGCCTGCAAAGACTTGACAGAGGAATTCTCCATCCCATACAGCAAGACTCTTTGCTTCGAGACATCGTGGTAATGCCTCCTTTTCTCTTCTGTGAGTCGAGGGTCTGTCGAGTATCTCAAAGTAGCGGCGACGATAGAATGCAGCAGCACCTTATCGGTAGCATCCAACGTCGAGGGCCCAAACAATGAATCCAGCGTGGTTTTCCTATGCAGGATGGGACACCAGGTGTTGATGTGTTTGAAGTATAGATCTACCAGAGCATATAATAGGTCATAAGGAGGGAGGTCCTGGTCAGATGATATTTGCCCTTGACCATGGGTCATACCTGGGGATCGATTTGGCGGTTGTTGCTGTTGCTGTTGGGCTTGGCCGTAGTATTCCTGAGCTGCTGGTCCTGGCTGAAGACCGGATCCCATTTGATTGGGAGGAGAGATCCCGGCCATAGACATCTGGGGCTGGAATCCCTCATGCATGGAGTGAATAGACGGCGTCGGTGGGGGTAAACCAAAGTCGACATGCTGCGACGTCGTGGGGAAAGTGGATGGTTTCTGCAAGAATAGGGCGGTCTCTGCTTGAGGAGTTCTGATGGGCTCGGTAGGTCGAAATAATGGCGCAGGTTCCCGCGGAGTACCATGATCGCTAGGCAGGCTAGAATTGCTATTACGCACACTTGGTGGAATGTTGTGGTGAGCATGCGAGATAAAGGAACTCTGCAAGATTTCGGAATGAGATCGTATTATCTCCTCGAGCTTGTCGAGTCTCTGTTCCAACTCTCGACCATATCCAGCCCTGAGCCCAGGCTTTTTGCGTTCGCGATATTCGCAGAAGACTGAATTTCGTCTGCACCAACCGCATGACGGCTGACCACGATCACATTTTACCTTGAGAATAGTTAGTAACCAACGACGATAACTCAGGTAAGATCTTCTAGGGAACTGCTAGATGATAAACCATGAAGTGCATCAAGGTAAGACAAACCTTTCTCTGTTTGCAAGTTTCACAACTTTATAATTTCAAGTCAATATGTTAGTTCTAATTCTTCTAGTTTCAGATAAAAATTGGGAATGAAACGAGATGTAAGAAATTTTAATTTTTCGGAAGTGTTAATATTAATCAAACGTAGGATATGAGATGTGAGATGTGAAGCTCTATGAACTGGTGCTTATACTAAACAGCGACAGCTGGGCAATTTGGAGAAACCAAGGGTGAGAATAGCGACTAAAAATCCATTTAGGTGCCGCTAAGGCAATAAAAACAAAGTGAAAACTCCAAAGAATCTCACGAACCCCAAATTATTATTTCATTAGGGGTAGATCAATAATATAATAGGTATACATGTTAGGTATGTAAAAATAGGTGAGATATATACACTTACGAGACAGAGATCGGCCTCTTGCGTTTACCGCTACGCACGGCGCCAGAACTATCGTGGTCGTCTTCCTGATCAATTTCATCCCCGCTTTGCAATGCATTATTGCCATCGTCGCTGTCGGGTTCCTGTTTGCTTCCGTGCAGCGAGACGTGGTTCGGTTGGGGTCCGGTTCCGTTCTGAGATTGAATAGTCTGCATTGTGTCTCGGGATCAATTACAAACTATTGACCTCTGCAACTCGGGGTTTGTTGCGCGACAGCATCGCGCGAGCTGGGTCTTTGAGCTTCGGGGTAATGTTGAGTAGAGCGAGAGACAGTGTGTAATGGTCGAAGGGGGCTGGCTGGCTCTGTTCTGCTGGGGGAGGGGGGGGAAGGGGTCTCGAACCTATCGTATTTTAGGAACTCGGGGAATTTGTGGACTACAAAATAGGCTACGGGAAGGGGGAAAACGAAAACGAGAGAGAGAGGGAAAATTGGTTTAAAAAAATAATTGCCAAGATTAAAAAATCTAGAGACTCGTTGGTGCTAACTAAGTGGTGCTGGTAAAATGGTACTAAAAACCCCATGAACCCGAACCCGTCTAATATTTCTCACGGTAGCATCAATGCTTTTGTAGTACCTGACTAGTCAGTTATGTCTATTAACCGCGCCAGAGAGCCGTAGAAGAGGGAACAAGAGGAATACCGGCGACATTACTGAACCAGTACTAGAGAATTACACATCCGGGTTTTAGCAACAGCTAGGGACGCATGGTTCACGAAGGCTTCACCGGAGAGTGACCGAACCCTACGACGAACATGATTTTGAACAGGCAGGACATCCGGCTCCTCATCCCTCTGGTCTAGGATAGATGGCGCGGCAGCACATTTACTACTGGCTGGAAAATCAATATTATCAATTGCGGGGGAAGATCAATCGATGGAGACTGGCTGGGATATCTTGCAGAGGTGTTGGTGTGATTGTGGAGGGAAAAAGTTGGGGGAGATCAAAAGCAAAAGGGGGGGGGATACGGAGTGGAGGATACCCATGTGCGGAGACCAATGATATACCTTCCACCAGGGGGGAAATCTTGGCTTATTGCAGGGGTGATCGTCTTAGCATACGTAGTCCCCATGGATAATTCTTATTCTCTTTTTAAAGCCGATATGGCCTCGTTTAAGTGTGAAGATGATTAAATATGAATGTCTTTAGATTCATTCTCTTTCAACCATCTCTAGTTGAGTTATAGCTAGGTACCTATATTCATACCAACATAGGTGAGCCTACCATCGCATAGAATAGATAGGCAGGTGAGGCACCTAGTCTAAGGCGGGAGTCCCGGCACAGCAGAACCCATCATGTGCGAGTTCGACCAAGTCCAAGTGCTACATTAGACGGCAAAATCCCCGTAGGATTCCGTTCCAATTCCAATCTCGGCAGTGCCCCCCGTGTCAGCAATTTGAACTGCCGACTTTTTTTACTCATTTCACTTCATTCATACTGTAGTAGTTCCCAAGCCCTCCTCCCATGTCTGCTTCTCCTGCATTTGACAGATGGCTTGGGTAGGTAGGTATGTATTCTACCAGTCGGCACCATTCAAACACCTCTACCTCTTTTCAGTCTATGCGCTTGTAGCTAGGTTCTTCACACCCTCCGTCAGCTGATCCACGAGGCCGGTCTTTTCTTCAGCCGGTTTCGTCTCCGTGCCTCCGGTAGATGTGGAGTCGGGTAGTCCGGTGGCGTTCTGTAGGATGTTCTCCGGCGGCGGGTTCAAGAGGTAATTGCTCGGGATCAGCTTAGATCTCGCAACGGGGTTTAAGGTGAGGCCGAATCCCGGCTTGTCGAGGTCCGCGGTGGTTAGGTAGCCCTTTGTAGGGATAGGTTCGTCGAGGAAGAGATCGCCAAATACAGGAAGGACACTCTTGCCGTCCGGCGAGTTGGCTAGGTACTCCTGGAACGGAGTGTTGGGCTGCGAGATGACGAAGTGGTAGCTGTATGGTCCACTCGCGTGAGGCACAACGGGGATATCGTATGCGGCAGCCATGGCGGACACCTTGAGGAGCTCAGTCATGCCACCCAGCCACATGACATCTGGTTGGATAATGTCGAGGTTGCGCCCCTCGATAAGCTTACGGAATCCATACCTCGAGTATTCGTGCTCGCCCGTCGTGAATTTGAGCGTCGGGTGGGCACGCTTGATCTGCTCGAAGCCGTCCGTGTCATCGGGTGACAAGCACTCCTCCCACCAGTTGATATCCAAGTCCTCGCACTTCTTGGCAATCTCGATAGTGTACGACACGTTTAAGCTCATATAGCAGTCGACCATAATCGGGAAGTCCGGGCCAACACTCTCACGGTGCTTGCGAAGGAACTCGATGTTCTTTCGTAGACCCTCGTGCCCATCGGCCGGGCAGTAAGGAAGAGGAACCTTGGCACCCCAGAAACCCATCGCCTTGGCTGCCGTCGGCTCCGGCCCGGTGCAGTAGAAATCTATCCGCTCCCGCGCTGCACCGCCAATAAGTCTGTATACGGGCTCATTCCTTAGCTTGCCGAGTAAATCCCAAAGAGCAAGATCGATGACCGAGATTATAGCTATCGGCAATCCCTTGCGGCCATAAAACATGGAAGCTCGGTACATTTGTTCGAAGAGTAGGTTTGTATTTCTAGGGTCGGCACCTATCAAAAATCGCTCGAAGTGCTTGTGAACAATCCAACAAGCGGGTGGGCCTAATTTGGGATCAAAACTCGTCAGCATATCCAAATCAACACATAGGTATTAGTCTATTGGGATGTGGTGTAACATGAGATGAGATAGTATTCATACCGCCGAAGCCCGTTGCAAAGCCTACAGTGCCATCGCTGGCTTCGATCTCAACCAGGAATGAACCAAGTACGTTGATACCCCAGCTCGTTCTCGATTTCTTATATTGGTCCCATATGGAACAAGGTGTTGAAATGTCCGTGTCAATCAGCCTACGATTCACTCGGTATTAGTCTTCTTGCTGCCTCCACCTGATCACATTATTACTTATATGGGGTGGAACATACCAATGGCCGCCTTTGACGTTGTGATAATCACCACCTAAATGGAGTTAGCAACCAGTTTGCTCCATTGTTCCTCTGCCATCCCACAAGATCAAGAGCAGCATACCTGAGCCTACGCCACCGATCACATAGGATCGAATAGCTTTGATGGTGGGAAACTGTCTCACCGAAGCCATCGCGTACTATATCAACCTGTAACTTGTAACAAGTCGCACCGGAAAATGCAATGCCACGTGTGGTGGTAGCGCAAGTTGTACTCGGGTTATTAGGAGTTCGCTGCGGCCGTGTTATACAAGACAGACGGAGGGAGGAAGAGGCAGAATAGTGACCAAAGTAACAAGACTAAGTAGGTTAAACACCAAATCTGAAGCGTCTCTGCCAAAGCATTAAATACACACATATGCGTAAGCTCGGCATCCCGAACAGCGACTCCCCCTGGGGGTTTTTGAAGGAAAAGATTTCCCCAAGACCGAGGAGGCCCGTTCTAGATGGTGGGGTGTCTAGGATAGCCATGGAAGCCGTTCTAGCTCCTTGCATCTGTTCCAATCGTTGTCTCGACACAGGATGGACATTGGATGAACACAGCTACCCAGACGCGGACTTAGCTTGCATGACGTTCCATGAAAGTATTTTGGCCGTCCTAGCTTATACGCCGGTCGGTATCCAATCTCCCGACAACTACTAAGGGTTCGCCCATGACGAACCTGTTGATGTCCCTTAGTAAGTAAGGGGTCGATTCTCAAACGCCATCGTACCAACAAAAAGTCACGAGGTCGATAATGTTCTGCAAGCCCATACTACCTACATAAGAGCAATGCATAGCAGCACGTTTATAGGTTGACAGGTCATATAAGTGAGGCGTGTATTAGGTGGCATACAGTGGCATACCCCGCGATGGACTCACATATTTCCACTAATACCAAAGTGAGGATAGCCTATAGCAGATGGATGGTATAACTACCTATAGTGCGGTATAGTGTATTATAGTTGAAGCACACAACCCCACGATGCTACTCATCAACTAGAAACAACACCAACGACACCAATATTGGATATGAAACTGTAACGTCATTTCCGGATTCGATGCATATAAATCAAGTCTGATTTTCTCTATATCTAAGCCCGTTCATAGGGCACCAATCCGCGAATCACCTCGCAAAACCGGCCAACTCAAAACAGCTCATTCATAACTCCGGAGATGGCCTGAGAGGAAGCCGAGGCGGAACCTGCATAAGCCCGCACGCCCCGAAGAAAACCTCGCTCTCCATTGCACCGAGATCGTGGGGTTCAAAGCTAAGCTATCACGCAGCTAGTTGTATGCAGCTAGAGGATGGGGACTCATCACCACCAAGATCTACAAAGATGGGCTAATCGAATTGGAGATCGTGGGAACTCATAGCATTAAGAGATTGGGGTTTCTAATATCTCAAGACACGCGAAATATCTCTGATCCAATATACAAAGTAGAATCGACAACTTGACTACGCAGAACAACCCCAATTCCACTAGCATCCTCTCCCGAAACCTAGGTTTTCATAAACAGCGATCTATCACAACACAACACAACACAACACGACAGCATCCTCACATGCCAAAGCTACCAGCTTGGCTACCATTTACCCCGCCATAAAAGCCCCGAAGCTGAACCCACGAACGAGGATCAACGTTGCTGCTGTCTTGCACTACGACTCGTAGCACATCATCACAGACGACTCCGAAAACCAAACCCGACAAAGAAGAAGCCGGTTTCCTTCCTACCTTCAAATCTGAGTGACCAGGAAAAAGGACAGGACCAAGAAAAAACAAGCACAAACCATGCCGGCGACAAATCTCCTGCAAGGCAAAACAGCCATCATAACGGGCGGCACCACAGGCATCGGCCGAGCCATAACCCTCGAGTACCTGCGGCAGGGCTGCAACGTAGTAGTGAACCACCTAGGCCTGCCGCGGGACGAGCCGCATCTCGACTCGCTCGTCGCCGAGGCCCAATCCCTCCTGCACCAAGCCCAGACCCAAGCCTCCACCTCCACCTCCTCCACCTCCACCTCCTCGCCCTCCGCGGCGGCAGTAGTAGTAGGCAAGCTAGAGCACCTCGCAGGCGACGTGTCGGACCCGTCCACGGGCCCCGCGCTCGTGGCGAGAGCCGTCGCGCTCTTCGGGCGTCTGGACGTCTGCGTGAGCAACGCGGGGATCTGCCAGTTCGCCGAGTTTCTGACGCTGACGGGGGACCTGTGGTCGCGGACGGTGCGGACGAACCTCGACGGGGCCTTCTACGTCGTGCAGGCGGCGGCGCGGCAGATGGCGTCGCAGGAGCCGGTATCCACCGCATCGTCGTCGTCGTCGTCGTCGCTGTCGTACTCCCCATCTCATAAACACCGCGGATCCATCATCGCGCTGAGCTCCATATCGGCCCTGGTCGGCGGCGGGCAGCAGGTGCACTACACGCCGACGAAGGCGGGCGTGCTGTCGCTGATGCAGAGCTGCGCCGTGGCGCTGGGGAGGCACGGGATCCGCTGCAACGCGCTGCTGCCGGGAACCATCCGCACGCAGCTCAACGACGAGGATCTGGCCGACGATGGTAAGAGGGCGTACATGGAGGGTCGCATCCCGCTGGGACGGACGGGCGACCCGCGAGACATGGCCGGGCCCGCCGTGTTCCTCGCCTCGGACGAGCTGAGCGGCTATGTGACGGGGGCCCAGCTTCTGGTCGATGGTGGGCTGTTTGTGAACCTGCAATGATGGATCTCTCGCCTCGCCTCGCCTCGCCTGGCTCGCTTAGGTCATGTACCCTCTCGCTACTGACCTGCCTACCTAGTTAATAAACGACAAACCAGTCAGCCAGCTCATCTATCTCCCCAAGTATCTATCCATCTATATCTCCACCAATCTGCCATCGGAAATCCGGGCCACTCTTCCTTCACCGCATTCCAAACCCCCCAAGTCTTTTATTGAGCTATGCACACTCACATGCACCCCACCGTAGCTCGGTAGACAGATAAATAACTTAGCCCTGTGGGCGTACCTAGACGCGCGGAGAAGAGGCGAGGAGCTAGTGGGTGGGTGGGTGGATGAATGGATAGCAGGATGGATAGCAGGATGGATAGAGAGGCGTGTGGGAACACTTGTCGATCATGGTGGCGAACATGACTCGGTTGGTGAGGCTCGTTAATGAGCTGCAGCGGGATCTGAAAGGTGGGATGATCATGAAGTCGAAATGAATTCAATAATTGATCTGGAGGCTTATATAGGTGTTGCCGAGAGAGGTTAATGTCAAGAGTATGCCTAAATAGGTCGACAGGTCGATAGGTCGGTATGTGGTGGCCATTAGAGCAAGCTGTGTTACGATGAATGTCATTGAGAACTCGATGGAGAATGCCGCAGTATCATTGTACGAGTACGAAGAATACTTGTGCTGAGAGGATTATGTCGCTTACAATATACCTACCTAGTGTTGGTAGGTTTCTTGAGTTTATCTCGTACGATTATTATGATCACAAATCAAAAAAAAAACAGTACATGGGTAGGCAGAGCGGTATTATGAAGAATGTAAATTAGCTTGAATTAAGCTATAGTATATAGAACAACAAGAATTTTATCTCAAGAACGCCCTCCAATGCAATAGATCCAACATCCATTTCTGGTTGAACATATCCCAAAACGACAGTATCCTCCTACCAATTCCCAAAGTGAATGCCTTCTCTCCATCACGCTGTAAAATGCGTAGTGTATGTGTGTGGAAAGCATTACTGAAGCATTAAAAAAATCAAACAGGACAAGAATGGTATCATGAAAACGTGACATGTAGAAGTGAAATGATCGTGATAGTCGTGAAGTTATGCAGTAAGCTCAAGCGAGCGCTCGTCTGAGGGGCTGAAGACGGCATAGTCCTGGGCTTCCTCTAAGCTTAGCTTAGGCATATCGACCAGGTGAGGCTTCTTCTGGCTTTGGACCTTCTGTCGCCTTATCATCTCGCGCTCAATACCGTGATTCACGGCATCTAGAACCGTGTCAACAGTGACGCGAGGCTTGTAAGCCGGCTCGGTGCCGTCCTGGTAAACCCCGGTCTTAACCAGGATGCTGTACCAGTCGTTCTCGGCCTTCTCGTTGTATTGGTTGGTGCCCCGGATGTCACTCTCGGGTGTGTCGCCAACGAAATACACCGTATTGGGGGGCGCATTCAGGCGGTGCTGGTTCTTGCGCCATCTCTTTAGTAGACGAGTTGCGAACTCGAAAGTCCCGATCTGAGGTTTGCCGAAGGCATGTGTTTCTAGTGTCTTGCCCTTGGTGACTTCCTTGAACGTATACTCTACGATACCGCGGAGCGCACCCATACCCAGTCGAACATTGTCGTGAGCAGCGGACCAGACGACGTCGTTGTGGGAGAAGTAGATCGGTGGGCCCTCATCGAAGGTCTCGGAGAGGGTTCCGATACGACCACCCTTGGACATGGCCAAGTCCAGGATGATTTGCAAATCTCCCGCCCAATCGCGGGAGTCTGCAAAGACGAAGATGGCCTCGATCGTGACCTTGCTGAAGTCGCGCTCTTTCGAGTTGCGGTGCTCCTCATCGGTCAGCTTGCGGAATGGGGTGGTAGCCGCATCTGTCTTGATAATATCGCCAGGGGTGACGACATCTTTGAATCCATATCCTTGGGCGACGGTGCGACACTTCTCGCCTTCACCGCCGACGACAAGCACAGTGCCGTACTTGCCAGCCATCTCAGACATGGGAGTGTGACCGCAAATAAACTGGGCCGGGGAGATCTCGATGTCCAACTGGCGGGAGAGGTCGTTGCAACGCTCTGCCTCGGTCTTGCCGCCTCCATTGGTCAAAAAGATGTACGGACTATTTCGGTCAGTGGACCGTTCGTCAAGAGCCGCGGAATGTCATGTCAGGGAGACACTTACACCTTGATTCCGTACTTGTTTTCACCGTTCAGAACTTTCATGGCCTGGACGGCCTCGGGGATGGGACGACCACCTCGGACTAGAACACCATCGATATCGAAAGCGAAGGCGAAACTGTCCGCAACGACTTCATCGTCGATGGGGGGAGAGATGGGAGAGACGGCCGCATCGGACTCCGGGCTGGATGGAGTGGCGCTCCCTGCGGAGCTCAGGGACGGAGCAGTCTCCGAGTCGGACGGGCTGATGGCGGGAGACTCGCCGACAAGCAGTCTGCGAGAGAGATCAGTTCGTGCCGTCTCGATCTCGTCGGCGAAGCTGCCGCGGTGGAAGGTGGTTTCTTGAGGCTTTAAAGACATGATGGTATAAGGTGAAATGGTAATGACCGAACTCGACACGCGATAAAAAACAAAAGGCGGAAGAAAGCTGATGAGGATCTGCCAACAGGCGTTGATGTTTGTTGAACTAAGCGTTTGATAACCTGAATTTCTTCAGGAAGATATACTGGTAGTCGAACTCCAAATGAGTTGTTGAATGTGGTGATTAGGAAAGGAAAACAAATCCATCTTGGAGAGAAGAGGATGGGTCAAATATATATATCTAGATAGACAACCTAGTATAGGGAAGAAGTGGTTCTATCTGGTACCTCTGCTGGTAAATAGTAAACATATACCGTCATTAAACAGCATCGACAAAGAAGCAGCAACAACGAGTAATCCCAATGAAAGCAATGAGGAATAAGTGGATATCACTTAGATGTACAATGATGTGTGACTACATACTTAGTCGGATGTATCAAGGGAGTGTGGGTTAGGAGTGTGTGGATCCGGACTTATACTACCCTGCAGGGCTACGACCTAGAGCTACTAGGCTAGCATGTAATCGTATATACCCTTACTTAGGCGGTGGTGAGAGAAGCAGAGTAGGTATAATTAGTAGAAACGTGAGCGATTCGGGTCGGGTTATCGCTGACCAGGTAGGTTTCATTAATTATCTTTTTTTTTTCTCGACAGGGAAGAAATTTGAGTCGCCGAGCGCGCGTAACCAATCAAAAATCCCATACCCAGGTATCTGCTCATGATGCTGAACCTGTTTCCGTGTAGGTACATGTAGGAATGTACCTAATGTGTGTCAAGTAGCAAGGATACCATTGCTGCCATTTCTTGCTGCTGACTTGTAACGTCAGCCTTGTGTGTGTCTGGTGTTGTGGACTTGTAACATTGAGGTTGACCCTGTGCAGGTCGGCCGCTGGCGTATCTGGCGTATCGAACGCACGTACTGTACATCATGGTCCATCCGGCGGGGGGATCCCTTAGAGTAGCTTGGCCGCTTGGGTACGAGAATCTGCTCGCAACAGGTCCAGGGTGATTCGCAAGGAGGCGATAGGACGATGTCGCCAGTATACTTTAGGTAGGCGGTATACTGTAGGGGCAGGATTCACGAATGAGGTGACCTGGCAGCGCATCGAGAATCAGTGCCTTCATCTGTCTCCTATCATTCGTCTGGATTGCCGAACCAAGCAAAGCCGGGCATTGTTATATCTGAGGACCCGACAAGTCTTCGTGACCTGCAGGCCCTAGGCCACTAGCCTCGCCAGGTATGGATGACGCCGTGGCCGAAAAGGGATAGGATCTGTTACCCAGAAGGCATCACTATCTAATGGGTCGGTGCGTTTGATATCTGGTTCTAGTGGCCCTTGTACTGTACGAGGATGTAATCATGCTTCCTTTGACGTTCCCTCTCCATTGTTGATGAAAGCGGCCGAGCTGATAGGCTGGTTAGATGAACTCTTCACTAGCTTCGACTCGATCCGATCTCGAGTCAAATGTTGGGTGGCTTATTCCGCGTTTTTTTTGTCAATGTTATCATAAAGTATATCATTACTCTAGAATATCCCAGCAATTAACTTGTCAGCACGCCTTGCTGGCCTTGCCGGACTGTCATCGGGATAATCACAAGCGATACACAAGTATAATAGTCCCGAATCGCATCAGGCTGGGCTGACATTGGTAGATTGGGTAACATAAGGCCGGTGAAGATTCTGCTAATCCTGCAGAGACAGCCTGAGTAGGCAGGAGAGAACCAACTTGGTTCGACATTGAGAGCACGTGTATGTGAGCTGAGGCTTTGAATCTTCGCTTGAAGTTCGTTTGTCAGATCTAGACGGTGGCGGCGTTATTCACTCGGGCCGCAATATAAAATGGTTTACGCCTTGAAGCGACGGCGCCGTATCTGAGTCGTCAAGGTTGGATTGTGAATATGGCTATAGAAGACACAAATATGGCAGAAGTCGACTCGATGTAGGTATCAATCCGTCTCATTCCGCCCATTTTGGTGTTGCTTCATTGCTGCCTCATGTCGCTTTCTTACCTTATTTTCTTCTTTTTTTTCTTCGTTTCTTTTCGTTGCATAGCCTGGATGAAGCTTCAGCCGGGTGTGCATGGCATAATCAAAGCAAGGATCTCTGATAGATCGGACCGACAAGCCAGGCTTCTGGGTGTTAGCATGTTGCAATGATATTCTGGGCGAACTGATAATCTTGATGAGATGATCGCTCAGAAAAGCACCGTACCGGCTAAGTCAGATAGATCTGGTACTACGTGGGCGGTTAGAAAAGGATAAGAAGTACGAAAAGTACGAATGAGAAGTACAGTGGTAAAAGACACTGTCCCTACAATGATGTGGTGTTGTAGGCAGGTTGGCAGATCGTAGAAGCGGCTAGTGAAGAATGGAAGTCGGACAGCCGCAGAGGCTCTGACGTCAACCATAGTTAGAATGGTGGGTACTAAGTGGGGCATTTATACATTATCTTTTTTATGCAATGTTAGGTCAATGTTAGCATCTGTTTTGCGCCTGTTCGGCGTTTTTAGCCATGCAGCCCTTCGGCATCATTAGCCACCCTTTGACCGATCCACCCCTCCTTCTCATTGTACCCCTCAATTAACTTATGTATCATGTATCTACCAAGCCCATCGTTGGTTGGTCACAATTGATGAGCTAATTAGGACCCCCCTGCGCCCATCCTCTCCCCCCCCAAACGTGGGCTGCGTGGCCCCCAAGAGACCCCTCCATTTAGGGACCTTAGATGCCCCTGGAGATCCATCTTCACACCCACCTCCCACTATAAATCGATATAAATTGATTCGCTTACATTCACCACGGCCCCCCTGAGACATACGGATAGCCATTTAGGGCAAGAGACGGGACAATCAGCCTGTGAGCGGTGCTACGACGGCGGTTATAACGGAAAGGAACATTTCTTCGTTCCGGATATGAGCGGCCATCCATCCATCGTTGGAGCCTGACTTATCAGATACTGTAACATGTATTCGCGTAGGTAACATTTGATATTACCTGGATAGTTACAGAATGTTGTATCGTTTGGTCTATTCATACATATGCTAGCAGATACTCAACTACGATTCGTACGTGCATATTCGGAGCGATAGAGTTTTGACAGACTACGACACGCTAAGAGACGGTTGATATACAGGAAAGTATTCGCTTCTCTGCCATCTCTTTACCTACCTACCTACATACTGTAGATTCTTCTCCTCAGACGCACGTATCCTGAGTTTTTAGTCAAACGACGACGACGACGGTAGCTGAGAAGCAAACCTTCCCGCAGCAGTTCGTTGGTTCATTTGATCAACATCCAGATGCGTATGTAGTCTGGTTCGTTATCCATAGTTTCTTCTCCTCCCCCAGACCCATATCTAGTGTATCCCCCGACTTTTCCATGCACCCGAAGCATCAGGAGGCCGGCGCTGGGTTCGTTACGGGCTTCTGATAGGTACCATTCGTCGTCTCACCAACAGTTGCAATCCACCTCGACATGCAAAAGGCGTAGATCATGGAGAGCATACCCACAAGGATCGAAGATGGCCGTATTAGCGTTTTCTTAAACAGGGAAGCCAAGTGAGGCCTCTGGAAGCACATGATATATACAATGTGAAAAGTACCCTATTTCTATAGGAGACACTGGGAATATCCCGACTTTTACGGGCTACTATAAGGAGCTAAGATGTGTTATTCTTCAGCCTAGAAGTATACAAACCTTACTGCTTCCCTGTCAACTGCCTGTCTAGTTCAACACTAGTATTAGTATAGTTCTATTACTCGAGACTTGTGGGTTAGGTGTCAGCTACTGTCAACCAATATAGTTGCACTCCATGATCTGCTGTCAAGATATGTAGTTCGGACGTGGATCTAGGTACGTACAAATCACACCAGGGTCGAAGGAACGTTACGAGTCGTCAAGGTCGATCGAGTCGTCTACCTGACAGCTTGAACCCAGTAGTCTGGCTTCTGGAATACCTTACTGGGTAACTTGCACATAACTTTGTTCACATGGCCGACTAAGGATCTCCACACCCACAACTCGTCAGCACATCAAGAAGCCTCAGAAACATGCCAGATCAAACCTTCAGAATAGACCAAATGCGGAAAGTCAAAATTTGAATCGTGTTAGAATAATGACGAGAGATATTAGAACTTCATCGCTACTGGATCTAATTAAATGCAATACCATCTTGTTTAACCCTAACTGCAGTATCGCATGTTACCGCATTGGAATACTACGAACGTACTACATGTACCAAGTAGTTGCAGCATCTGCGTAGCACTGCCGCACTTCTACCAAAAGCTATCTAAGCCATAAATACCACCAAATCATGCACGGTGACGTCCGCAGCTGACCCGAGGGATGCAGGAGAAAGCGGTCACAGATTCTCAAATTGACAGGTGAAAATAGCAAACGTAGGGTCCCCGTCAGGGGTTCGTCACATATTACAGCAAGCTATAGTGCGAGACTATTTCATGTTGGTTGGCATCCAGGAACTTTAGAACAAAGGCATTTTGTGATGACGGGGGTGGCTTGGCGGGTGTGTCTACCAATTTAAAGGGCTAATGGTAAGGGTCCTGGCGGTAGACATGTTTTGATGCATGTGAAAATCACCTTTATCGGATTTTCAAGACATCTTTTTATGTAGTTGCTGTTTTATGACGGTTGTGTCACCGGACCCTACCGAATTATATTCTGAGATATGTCGCTACAAAGGATGCCTACATACCTTGAACATGAAGTTTCCATGGTTCTCTTTGTGATAAATACGTATCCGGATCAGCTATCTAACCAATCGCAAGTATATGAACTCGTACGAGACAACCAGGCTATACCCCCTTGGCATTAAAAATCAACCACCAATAATCCTCATCAGCAAAGAAGACGACATGGGGGATCAACTAGCTCTAGCAATACGGTAGTGAGGATTCCTACGTAGTCAAGATAGTGTAGCGGGGAGTCGATCATTTCCTACGAAGATGCCACATGGCGAGACGATATGGTATAGGATCTGCAGTCTTCCCCGCGCCATCTTCCCCAGCCTTTGTCGATCCATCTAGGGAGTTGTATCTGGCAGTATACATGCCTACCCTACCAACCGACGTACGATGAAGTCTTGATCTCTCTTCAGAAAAACCTTTTTCCGCAGAGCCGCCACCACAACAAACCCCGGAACCATTTGTTCGCCAACCACGATGTCGATCTACCCTTGATCTACCCGCTCGGGTGTTGCTCTCTTGCTGTTCCTGGGCCCGGGTGCATGTACACGCTCCCTCATTGTATGAGTCATCCCAGTCAACGACTTCTCTTGTTGAATTTCTACCCGTCGAATGAATATAAGATGGCGGACTCGTACTTTCGTTGTAGAACCATCTCAACATACCTATGCTTACTTGCTGTCTGTTCTGGATTGGAGTGCAAGCAATCTAGAAAGCAATGTAATCCAGCAAAATTCAAGTATTTGGACCTGTGAATTAGTTTATATTTCTCTTTCTAGTGGCTGGTTTCAGGAAGCAACGCATGCACATCAACCACACCAAAATGCTGAAGCTTACATCGGAGCAACGGCAGTAACCGTGATGACCTCACTCTCTCACTTGTCTTATCGCCAGCGAATTGAGTGAATAACTTCTTTGTTTCATTCATTCTCATTTACGGGGGATTCCTGAATTGGGGTAACTCCCGAACAGAGATTTTTTCTTTTCATATTTTGCTAGCAACTAGCAAGAAATGCTATCTATTCGTCCGTAGTGTCTACCGATTTTCCGTGCGATATGCATCCATCGTCCAAACGGAAGGGTGGTGACACAATCTGCAGTGTTGAAATGCCGTTGTTGAAACCAAATGATGTAAATGAGGCCATCACCAAAAATAAAGATAAATGAAATAAAATAAAGCCTGCAGGTCTCCCTGTTCTCTATTTTAGTATGCGGAAGCCATCCGAAAACTCCTCAATGCTACCCTTTCCGCATTTGTGCCGTCCCAAATGTATTTAGCTGCCGACGTACGTCGCCCATGTCGGTTGCCTTGTTAGAGATGAGCCCAACCGCTTCGCGCCACCACAAAAGGGAAACCTACCTGAATGCAGTAGGGGGTACCACACCCCCCTCCCTGGTTCGAACCTCATGCTTCTAGAGGGTGCACTGCCCGCACCGCCCTGTCACGGCCGTCTCGATGAAGCACCTCGACGTCATTGCTTCTCCTCCCAGGGCAGAGGGTATGTTCCTACCCAATCCGAGACCTCGGCGCGTAGCTGCACGATTTCGGGGTCTTCCTCGCCGGTGCCAAGATAATCAAAGAAGAATTTGAGCTTATATTTCTCACCCTTCTCTTGTGCCGCGTTGCGCGCCGCCTTGTCTACTCTGACCGCGATCGTAACCGCGCGGTCGATGATGTCGGCCACTCTGGCAAAGTCATTCTCGCCGAAACCACGCGTTGTCATTGCCGGCGTGCCTATTCGCAAACCACCCGGTATCATGGCTGATTTGTCACCCGGTACTGTGTTTTTGTTGCTGGCCACACCAACCAACTCGAGTACGCGCTCTACTCGGGCACCATCCACTCCTTGGGGCTTTAAGTCTACCAGGACTAAATGGTTGTCTGTACCGCCACTGACGAGCTTGTACCCAAGGCCGCCGTTGGTCTTGGACTCGCCTAGACGATTAGCGAGAGCTTGCGCATTTGTGAGGACCTGCTCTTGGTATGCTCGGAACTCAGGAGTCTGGGTTTGCTTCAACGCCACGGCTAGCGCTGTGATGGTGTGGTTGTGGGGACCGCCTTGGTGACCAGGGAACACCGAAGCATTTATCGGGTTCTCTAAGTTGTACAGCGTCTCCTCCTTCGTTTTGGGGTTGACCTTCCTCACGCCCTTTCTGTAGAATATCATGGCGCCCCGAGGACCACGTAAACTCTTGTGGCTTGTCGTCGTCACAATATCCGCAAAGCTAAAGGGACTGGGGATGACCTTGGCCGCGAGAAGACCTGAGATGTGTGCAATATCAGCAACTAAGTACGCGTTTACTTTCTCGCAGGTTGCTTTTATCGCCTTGTAGTCGATAAACCTGCCGTAGGCGCTAGCCCCAGCAACAATGATCTTGGGACGATAGACCTGAGCAAGCTCGTCGAGCTTCTCGTAGTTAATCAGACCTGTTTCTTCATCCAATCGGTAGGGGACGGTCTCAAAATATTTAGACACAGCCGATATTTTCTTCGTGGGGGTTTGATAGCCATGGGACAGATGACCTCCGTGAGGGAGGTCTAGGCCCATGAGTCGATCGTGAGTATCCATCAAGGCGGAGTAGACGTATAAGTTCGCGGGGGCACCAGAGAGGGCTGTCCATATTCAGCATTAGTTACAAAAATGCTCTATATATGCGATAGGTAAACTGTGACGTAGTTGGACTCACGCTGGACATTGACTCCCCATTCCTTCTCGTCAAGACCAAAGGCTTCTAGCGCTCTCTGTTGGCAGAGTCTTTCTGACTGATCAATGAATTCGTTGCCTGCATAGTATCTTGCTCCAGGATAGCCTTCCGAGTATTTATCTATAACCCAAAGTCAGTTTGGAGATGTTCGTGATCGTGGCAAACTGCCCATACTTTGCATTACACTGCCTAACGCATCAAGTACCGCTTGCGAAGTGAAGTTTTCGGAGGGAATCAGGTTGACGAAGTGTTTTTGTCGGGTTTTCTCCTATTGCCGTACCGTCCGTTAGTATTCGAGGTCTATTTCGGCTAGGCTTGTGGCTTGTCTTGGGAATTCGGAATGTCAAGCCGTCAACGAGGGGCAATATGGATGGTACCTTTTCGATGATGTCGAACACGGCCGGATCAGCCTCTTGCAGATGAGCCGAGAGTAGCTAGATGAAGGAATTAGTATAACTGCAACTTCATTTCAAGGTGTTGTATCGCATACTCGTTGTTGCACATCTGAAGAAGCAGACGACTTTGCTCTCCTCGCCACATATTGAACGGGTTTCGGTGCCGACCATCTAGGCATAGAACGGAGAGCACGCGAAGTGCCTCGGAAGGCTGAAAGAGACATGGTCAATTGGTTCGACCAATCCTCTTCAATTGACGTGCGTGCGTTGTGTCGGCGATGGAATTCGGTGGTTCGAGGTTATCGTGACGCAGATCTCGAGGTTTCTAATTACCTAGGTAAGTTGCAATTGATGTTCGCCTCTATAATTCCACAACAACAAAAAAAGAATAAAAATAAAATGAATTGAGAATCGCGGCTACTTTTCCGTAAAAGCGAAATCGGCCTCTTGAGTTTTGGTTTGCTTGTTCTTACACATCTATCAGGTATTAATTATAATAGAGTACGATCCTAGAACGGATACTGATAGGAGATAATCAGCCTATCGTGAGCTCATCATTTACATACATAGAAGCTTTAGTGCTCCATTTTACCTAGTCTAACTTCGGGTAGCCTTCCATAAAGTCACACCTAACCGCCAGACCGCTATAGAAAGCGAGCCCTCTGTAGTCTGCCCTACGGTACCTATTCCGAAGGCGGGGTTCTTAAACGTCCGGGGACCTTTTTTTCTTTAATAGTAAGATGTGGGGAGCAGTTATCATTGACTCATTACCTAATACTCGGTCAATACTCGCCGATACTACCTTATGTCTTCAATCCTCCAAGTTGATATGCACACCTGAATCCTGAATGGAGTATAGTAGCCACGTGATTCACAGTTTATCAGTTGCTGACTCGTTGCGTTTTCCCCTCTTTTCTTCCTTTCTTCTGTATCAACTAAATTGGGCGTGAAGAGTTCCGCTTCAAAATATAAACAGATTCGGATTCCACTGATTATTCTCACGAGTATTCAGTCGGGAGCATGCTGATATGTCTCGGGCGGCACCTCACCACCTTAACGGGACAATTTGAAGACATCTGATCCAACAAGGTTGATCCTATCTATTTGTCATTTAATACATTTGTGTGTTTGGGTTAGGTAGGTTCGGTGTGTTTGCTTAGGGTCGAAAAGCAAAGGGGATTACCGTAGATCTAGAGTCGTTAGACTATTAAATACAAGTCTTTTCGACACGTTCTAGTTGTTATAAACTGTATCTACCGTGCGTTTGATTCTGTATAGCA
Organism: Hypoxylon sp. CI-4A; assembly: GCA_002120315.1. Classification (NCBI taxonomy): domain Eukaryota; kingdom Fungi; phylum Ascomycota; class Sordariomycetes; order Xylariales; family Hypoxylaceae; genus Hypoxylon; species Hypoxylon sp. CI-4A. The sequence continues at coordinate 35,984 of KZ111565.1, forward strand.
TGAACTAATAACGCTTATCGGTAGTTCTGTTAGCTTCGGCATGTTCATTGTGTTGACCTAATTTTGAGTCATGATCTAATTAAGCACCAATTAAACATCTACAACGCACACGAAGAGGGCTAATTTAGATTCCGTAAAACTAGTAGGACTTCTTGGGTCACAGCATCATGGTATTTGCTAGAATCGCGAGGCAGAAGGAGAAAAAGGTATCAAAGTTTTAGGCGTCAGAGATCATTGATTCCGTTTTCAATGCCATACATGCAAAGCCCGGCGGTGAAGCATTACGACCGATGGGCGAAATGAAATAAGAGACCCAACCATATACGCCGAATGCAGCCGTCTCAGATTCCGGTAGTCCATATGACGAACACTGCTGTGGCTGTCCTACGTAGCCTAATGGTGTGCATATGTCAACCCAACCCTCATCATCCCATTTATGCCTCCTCTTCCTCACCCGCCAACGCGTTGCGCTTCGCCGCCTGTCGCTCCAACTTGCGCTCACGAGCCGCCTTGTTCTTCTGTCGCTTGGCGTCCATCTCCTCCTGGAGAGCACGCTCACGGGCCTTCTCAGCCTTGGCACGGTGGATCTGTAACAGATATGTTAGATACGATAGACGATTCAAGAGAGTGGAATGATCATGTTAGACGTACGTGCTCGACGAGTGCTCGCTTGTGCTTGAAGGCGTTACCCTTGCTGGAGTGGTAGAGCTCGTGGTAGAGGTGCTTGTCGATCTTGCCGCTGGCACGGTACTTGACCAGAAGACGTCGGAGAACACGGAGACGTCGCATCCATAGGATTTGCCTGTGGATATTGATTAGTTATCGTTCGATATTGCCGCCAGCTTTTATTGCGCATGTTGCATAGATACTCGATTGTATCTTGCAATACTCTTCCCCCGATGTGCTCTAAGTTTCAAGATAGAATGGGGATAAACGTACTGAGGCATACGGGCATCGGCGGTACCCTTTCGCTTACCGAAACCTCGGTGTCGGCCGTCTCGTCGAGCAAGGTTCAACTCACGGGCGCGGGATCGGGAGTGCATGGTGACGGGCTTGCGGATGATGAGGCCATCGCTGACGAGCTTTCGGATGGTCTGGCGGGAGTTGGCGTTGGAAATCTCGTTCACCTCGTTGGGGTCGAGCCAGATCTTGCGCTTGCCGCATCCAATGACGGACGCCGCGAGGCGCTTCTGAGTGCGAAGGTTGACCCTAGAGACAAGAACATATTAGTATTGGGGTTTGTTGGAAATCCGTAAGACTGTGCGATCGTGTGGTGTAAGGTGAAATGAAGTATGCTCGTCGTTGTATAATTTGTTTTCTCTTTTCTTTTTCTTGGTGGTGAATGGCGAGTAATGGATGACGCTCGTTAAATAATTCGTGATTGCGGCGCACTCGGATCCAATTCCCATGCGATGCAAATGCAATCGAACGCGACTTCGAAAATCGGTACCAATTATAGCTTCAGGATTGTAAAAATCGAAATGAGATGGCTCAACTTACATCTTGATGGAGGTTGGCGATTGATGGTCGAAGATTTGCTGTGAGGTTAGTAAGGTGTAGGAAGGGTTGAAGTTGAATGGAGAGCCCCCTCTTCGATTTGCACAACAAGAATTCCTGATTGAAAATTACGTCCCGAGCGAAATTTTGTGGATTGGGTCTTTGGGCCGTGGTAAGCGAGAGGGCAATGCAGTCACATGACTTTATCACTTAAGCATTTTTGACTTTTTGACTTTTTGACTTAATTAGGAGGGTACCACACAGTGACATATGTGCCTAAAATAGTTTGTGTATTTATTGCAAACATGCATCAATTGAATTTCAATTATTTTAGATCGGGAAGTAGGTAATACGTTGACCTCTTACCTCCTATATCACAAGCTTTGACAGGTCGTGACTAGAGTGACAGATTTGCACCAGATACGGGAAGGCATGAGGCATGACTACATACCACCTAAGCATTCTATCACGTGTATTCTCTAGCCCGTGGAGAGGTCCAAGAGTACAGCCATGCCGACCAAATTATTCACAATTATGGGAGCTCCAACATCAACAGCCTCTTCACTGGGTAGATACCGCGTAACTTTGCCATCGACATCTGCAGAGCCCAAGCCAACTGGGTCCTGATGCAATCGAGAATGTCTCATATAGGGGACCAAGTGCAACTATTAATACGTCACAGCGTCAGAAGCTTGCCTAACATGCTCAAGTTGAAACTGATTGAGCTACTACGAGAGATGTCTAAGGATGAAGTCCGAAAATTCGGCGAGGAGCTAGGGATTCATAGAGACCTGGCCCCGGAATCGCCATCTGTACCCTGGGAGAAGTAACATTAGACGGAGTTGCCATTGCTTATTCTGCTGACCATATGTTCATATCCGAGACCAAAGTAGCTAGAGTTTATGATCAGATGAGCCAAGCCTATGTTGCCATCAGCCAAGCTACACTCATTAGTAAACTACATAGTACGAATACTGTTAATCAAGTCATGAATCAGCTTTAATAGGTATATATACATACAACATAGCTACCTACAATGTATCAACAAAGTCATTTCTTTTTTTATCTACCTAACCTGCATGCTGAATGCCCTCATGATGCATACATACATAATTCGTCTTCTCGTCCAAACCCTTGCCTCATATATACACGCAAGATTAGTCGTGAGAGAAAACTCCATCTCCTATCTCCACTGCACCAACACTCCAGATCTCCTTTTCGTCTTCCACTTCGTCGTTGGCTAACCCAAGTCCACCTTGTCCTCCCTCTGCCTCTCTCCTCTCCCTCGCCTGGCTGCCCAGTCTCACTGCCACTCTCTTGAAGTAATCCTGCATACTCCGCTTGGTGTTGGCAGGCAGTTCGGCTCCGGCGCCAGCCATGTACTTCTCGAACACCTTAGTCTCTTCGTCCACGACGCTGAAGAGTTCGGTGAACGCTGCCTCGGCCGCTAGTTTGACTGGGATGACGGGATCTCGCACCGACGCGAAGACGGGAGGTGCTAGTAGCGGGAGGTGCGGTCGAACCATCTCGAGATTGGCGCGTGACACGGTGCGGACAATCACCAGAGCAAGACGACGGGAATCCGATGGGTTTCCGGGGCTGATGATCGTCGCAAGCGTAGAGAAGATGGGCTTGGTTGCTTCGAACGACTTTGGCGAGTCCGTTAGGAGATACTTGCCCGTTGCTAGAATGCTATTGTCCGCCACAAATAGCTGTACATAGGAAGTTAGTGTGCTATGAATATAGATAATCAAGAGTTTGAGGGCGAAACTTACGTTCTTATTCGACATGCCCTGGCAGAGAAGGTCGGGCAGGTCTTCTGCTAGCGGGCTTTCTAGCAATGTCTGAGGCGACTCCACGAAGACCGCATTCAGCGCTAGTACCGATGCGTTGGTGAAATGTGTTGTTGCAACACGGTTCTTTAGCAAGCTATGTGCGGCCTCTGGTGGCACGTTTTTGATCAGTGCTCCGAGCAGCTTGGCGTTGGTTACCGTCATCGCCGAGTCGGTGGTGTCCGTGTCCATATCAATCAATCCCAACACTGCTGTTCGCGAACTCTCACCCATGTTGGAGCCTGCCTTGCTGATGACCTCGTACAATGCCTTCAGCATGGCAGTCTTGACGCCTGGGTCGGATGTCTTCGAACCAGTGACGAGCTCCGCAATCAAAGGATCCACACGGGGCGTGAACTTGATAAGCGTACCCAATGCCTTGGCGGCACGCGACCGCAATAGGTCGCTGGTGGTATCTGCCAATGCCCTCGCGAATGTGCGCTGGAGTTGAGGCAGGAAGGGCTTGAGCGCCGCTGGCATCTTCTCGAGCAGGTTGTTAAGGGTGAGAAGAATAGCAGCCTTAACGTCGGTCGACCTTTCGGATACAACACGAATGAGAGGACCTGTGATCTGCGTGACAAAGGGTTTGAGCGAAGCCTCGCTGGTTCTATCGATAATATCGGATATGGCCAACGCGGCGCTCGTTCGTTGCTCCGACGTTCCATTCATGAGACCTTGAAGGAAGATGGGCAGGATGGCGTTGATACCCTTGGGCAGCTCAAAGCCTGGAAGATTCGAACCGGCGATGCCAACCTGTAGTAGCGTCTGGCGGGTCGATGGCACGAGAGCCTCCATCTCCTCCTTCTTGAGCCTCTTGGTAAATTCGCTGAGAGCAGTCCATGCCGACTTGACGACTTCTTTATCTCGATCGTCGAACGAGATTAGAAGAGCACGAATGATGTCTTGATTGTATCGCGAGTAGTCAACGGTGGAGTTGGCGAAGAAGTTAGCAAGTCGGGACGCCGTCACAGCGCGCTTATGGTGATCGTCGTTCTTGACCAGTTGCAGTAGAACGTTCATCACAGTGTTAAGACCATCGTACTCATCTATTGACTGTATAACCGTGTCAAAAGAGCTTTCAAGGTCTGCGCGCAGCTCCTCGTCTTTAGCTTGGACGATGTTGTCCATCAAAGAATTGATGATGTTAGGCAGGCGTCGGTTCATAGCGGAACCCGCAACTCGGGACAGGGATGCCAGGGCCCTGGCATTGAAGGCGGAGATGGGAGGGGCGATTAGGGTCGGGATGAGGTTCGGTAGGATGATGTTGGACCTGGTGGTCTCGGTGAGGAGTGTTAGTAAAGCAGATAGAGCATTGTCTGCGTCTTCCTCTGAGCGCAAGAGGTTGAGGAGATACGGGAGCACTTGGTCGACAGCACGCTTGCCGATGATTTGCTGCAACGAGTCAAATGCCTCGGCGGCTGCTTCTCTGACGTCCTCATCGGAGTCTATGAGTGCCGTCCGAACGACAGAGATCAAGGTCTTCTCGTGGTCCTCAAGAGCCTCATCGGAAGCAGACGATATAAGTTCTTTCAGTGCGAGACATATTCCTTGTCTGGCATTGGTGTCGGTCGATATTTGAAGGCCTTCTTCTAGCGTCGGAAGTAGACTAGACAAGACGCCGTCTCCGGCCTTTCGAATCAACTCTCCTAGGGCGTTGCTAGCAATTACCTTGTGCTCCATATTGGAACTACCGAGACGGCGAATGATGAGTTGCGTAAGAGTAGGCGTGAGCTCCTTCAACGTTCTTGGCGTGGCGACCAGAGCCTTCCAAACGCTGACGGCAGCCGCACGAACGGCGCTGGCGGTATCGCAGCGGCAGATGTACAAGGCGGAGAGAATCTTGTTACGCTTATCTTCACCGAGCACTTCTCGGAGTGACGCGCCGGCTTCCTTGGCGCTCTCTTCTTCATCTTCGGCATCAGCGTTTCCTGTGATGCCAGTCAAGTTGAAAAGAAGATCGCCAACAAGTTCGACGGAGCTCAGTCGGATCCTGTAGCTGTCATCCGCCAAGCCGCGTTCTAGCTCGGGTAACAGGAGATCCACGGCTCTAGCAGCGAAATTCTTGACCAAGAGCCGACCGGCGCGCAGGGCAGTCTCGCGGATAGACTCGATATCATCTGCAAGACCAGCGAGAATGGGAGGGATGATCTTGCTGAGATAGTTGGCGAAACTGTTTCCGAAGCATACGGGCAAGAAGATAAACAGAGACATGAAACCTTCTCTGACGGCAGGCTTGGACGACTCCACGTTCTGCAGTATCGTGGGTAGCGTTTCTTCCAGTCTCGTGGTACCCAGTCCAGCCAGGACCTCGCTGAGGGCCTGGGCTGAGCCGAGTCGGTCTCCTGCGCCCGTGTCCGACTTGAGAGTCTGCATAAGTCCGGGAATGAGATCCGGCAAAGCATCCTCGCCAAGCTTTTCCACTAGAGAACCCAATGCACGCGAAGCAGTAGCGCGGGTAGTCGGAACGGGATCAACAGCCGCCACCTTGAGGCCGGACACAAGCACCGGCAAATGGGCGATCAGATCCTTTCGCTCAGTCAGGTGGGCAAGACTTCCGATGACTTGGGAGGCCTTGCGTTTTGTGTTGGATCTATCATCCAAACCGCGCTGGAGGATCCTGGTGACGAGGGCCAGTGAGGGAGCATCCAGATAATGTACGAATTGTACCTTGATGAGTGCATCCAAAGCGTCGTCCGTGTACTTGGTCGGGTCGCTCAGTGCCTTGAGCAGAATGTCGACCAGACTCTTCACCTCAGGATTCTCAATGACTTCACCAAAACGCTTCAAGCTCTTGTTGGCCGCGGCTCGCACCTCTTTGTGGCTGTCGTTCAGCACTCCGGTGAGTGGTGGTATAATATCAGGCAGGCTCTGAGCAAGCTGTTGCGGGTCTAAGTAAGCCATAGCACCTAGCAGGTCGCAGGCGCCACGTTTGCTGCGCCATTGATCATCATCGAGACCATTGAGAAGCGTAGGTAAGATCTGTTTGACACCATAAGAGCTAAGCTTTGCGAAGCACGCTTTGGCAGCTGCCAAGCATGCATCTCTCACATCTGCATTGCTGTCACCAAATCCGGCTAGGAGCTGGGGCACTATCTGTATGACATATGGCTCGAATATCCGACCGAGGAGAGTGGCAAGAAGTTCAAATGCGAGAAAAGCCCCTTCGCGCTGTTGCGTCTCCTTTTTGTTATCGGTGGCACTCTTCAAAGAAATGAGAATGCGGTAGTCTCGCAAAACCGATATGCCTCGTCCTTGGACCAAGCCGGCCAATCCGTAAGCGGCACCTCGCTTCTCGGCGTATTTTTTGGATGTCAAAAGTGTATCTAGCAGCTGATTGAAATACTTGGAGGACTTGTCACCACACGTTCGCACTAGGGCTGGCAAGCATTCAGCCACCGCATACTGCACAGCCTCCGATGGCGTACTCAAGGTAGCAAGTAGTCTTTCTATGACAACCGGGATCTTTGCGTCCCCCGGCTTTAGGTGTCTAGCTAGAGCGCCATACATAACGATGACAGCTTCGTTGACACGATCTGCCGCCTCTGAGCCCTTGTCGGGAGCGGCAAGAGTGCGCTCGAATGTCTTCATGAGCTTGTCTAAAAGAGCTCTGCCGTGAAGGTCGACGGCCACGAGTGCTGCTTCGAGCATCTCGCTCCGGACGGCAGCGTTCTGGTCGCCTAGGGGGCCACCTTCGATGAAGAAGTTGAAAAAGTCATCAATCTGCGACTTCTCTAGGTCGCCAGCAAGTTCTCGGAAAGCCGCACCAATGCCGTGCCGCGCCTCCCAAGGGTCCGATAGGTCACTCTTTTTGGGCATGCCATATTCATCTAGCTGGGGAACTCGAGGTTTGGCGAACTCGACATAAGAGGATCGCAGCCGCGACAGCACGTCCTCCATCGTCGAAGGCTGTGCTTTGCAAGCTTCGGCCAGAGAGCGTGCAGCTGCTCTCCGGAGCTGTGCATCTTTACTCTCAAGGTAGGGAAGCATTTTGAAGGGAACGTCTTTCGAAAGCGTGAATCCGCTCTCTTCCCAGATCTCAAGTCCTAGATCAACAATCTCTGGGATGTCATCGTGGCACGCGATCCATATCTCTTCGGAGAATTCGAGGTCGCTCATGTCTACCTCGGCGCTGATCGACTGCAATACTGTCTCGCGGACGGAGGCTTGGGGAACAATTGCTCCTTTTGCGAGAACTGTTATCTCATGAGTGCTTATATTCGGGGCGACACATCGGACCGTGTCAGAGAAGCAGTCCTTGATGATCTTGTAGTGTTGGTTGTATTGCTGCATGGATGCGGTTAGTATGGACAGAAGATCAGCGCGCGGTATCGTCTCGTCGGCATAGATATGAGTGTGGAAGCTTAAGAATTCGATCGCCAGTACCAACTGCGTATCTCGCTCATCAACGCCTGTTCCGATACCACCTGTCTTTAATATTACGAAGATTAAGGACATCATGTAGATCACGGAGATGGCATCGAACGGTCTTTGTTCGCCGGCAAAGCGAAGACGGTACAATACTCTCGTTACGAGTTCTTCAAGGGCCTCTTCAGTCAGATTCTCGGGTAGGGAGGTGATGTCGAGGGAGCGAAGCGTGGCAATTCCAATAAATGGTCGGATGGCCCCTAGTCGAGGAGTTACGCGATCGGAACATGCAAGATAAGCGTTAGGACCGGCGTCGCCCGTGATGAGGCCCGCACCAGCTTCCAAAGCTTCCAGAAGAGCGCTGATCGAGGGTCCAATCCACAGGTTCGGCTCTGTTGGCGGGGTACTGACAAGACTTTTGACGATACCGAAGCCTCGCATAAGTCGGGACTCTAGATGCTGAATGGAACGTCGGATTTCCGATTCTTTCTTTAGCTGAGCGTTCACCTTGGCTTGCTCGTCAGCGGTAAGTTTTTTCTGCTGTCCTTTCTTCTGCGCCAGCTGGCTTCTAAGCTCTTCTTCCCACTTGAGCGTGTCGTAGTCTTTGGTATTTTTATTTGGGAGCGTCTGCTTCTTCGCGAGTACATCGATGAAAGCAGTGCCTTCTGGTGTCCGGAATATCGCTGCCTCTACTGGACCAATATCCTTCAGCTGCTCCGTCGCAAGATCTGCCCGGATGAGCTCGATGATCTTTGGTGTCACCGTATCTGGCGCCACAAATGCAAGGTCTGCTGCCGCATTGCAAGCAGCAAGCTTGATCGCATTCGACTATGTTCATATTAGCAGCATATTCAGGCGATAGCTATTACATATGCTCTCACCTTCTGATCGAAACTTGTTTTATCTATTATCTGCTGTATTAATTCCTTCTCGTACTCCTGCGCTAAGCTTCCGGGGTCGAGACCAACCCGAAGACAGAGATCTATCCAGTTTGCTCTCGGTATTAGATCATTTCTGGCGATGACCAATAGCAAGCACATCTGCTTCGCCAACACTTCTTGGGACTTCTGTGCACCCAATTCCTTGAACTCGTCATTATTCAGACAGATGGACCGGAGGATAAGGTGCAAGTGCGCGTCTTCAAATTTAGCACTTGCTGCTATGCTGTCCTTATCCTCCACGTGTGAAGATTCGATCCAGCGCCATAGCCCTTCGACAGCAACGCTCGAGACAAATTCTGGATCCCGAACGTAAAGTTTCGAGATGGTCTCGCATGTCTCCTTGCGAACCTGCGCGGGAACGCTAACAGATGACACTAGGTAAACCAACGCCTGGAACCAGACGGCCTGCACATTTTGGGGTGCTTTTGGTAGATCGTCGTAGGTAGATGCGAGAGCTCGCAAGAACCACCGAGTATCATCGTCTGTAGACAGTCGGCTATACACGCGGTGGTTCAGGAGAAATGAGGGTTTGGGATCAGCTACGAGACATTCTTTCAAAACAGAAGTCTTCTTGAGGACCGCTTTGATGGCAGCGCTGTCCAATTTAGAGAATACTTGTAGAGATAGCGCGGCAAAGACGTATGCACCAACAATTAGACCGCTCTGGGCAGCCGTGGAGGGATTCTTGATGATTTCAGACCATGTTTCAGCAAGAGGTCCAACGATGGCTTCAGCTAGCTTGGTAGCATTTCCTGAGATAGCCTGAGCCGTTCCAGAAAATGGGATAAAAAGATCTCCGGTTCTGAGCAACCACAATCTGCGTGAAGGTATCTTCTTCTCCCCTAGGCCCTTTGTGAATGCGTCTATGACGGGCTTTGGTAGATCGGTGCCGTCGTTCAGCAGATAAGAGACAGCTCGAGCGATCAGCGCAATTTCTGCACTGAGAGCACCTTCATTCCCCTCCTTGCTTGCGATAGGGGGAAGACTTGTAGTCACCTTTATCGCCGTGGAGTTGGACAACGGTACATGCTCGAGCATCTGAGAATGGAGAACTCTCTGATCTGCAGAAGCTAGCTTTCCAGACTTGAGAGGGTTTAAAATCTCCTCAGCAACTTGGTCGGTTGATTTCGCATCGTGGCTTCGAGCCACCGTCTCTTTGAAAGCAGCTAGGACCCCTTCGCGGATAGTCGCGTTACTAGATTTGGCATTTGATAACATCGGCTTTAGAAGACGCCCATTTAATATCTGAGAAAGATCCAGTTCGGTTGGAAGAGCGCGAATTAGCAATGCCACTAAGTCCAAGACCACCTCCGGAGCTCTCAGGAGACCCTTTTCGATGGGTGGTATGATATCTTTATCCAGATCCTCTAGTGTCACAAAGTCGGAGAAAAAGTCTCGGAGGCCTGTCGAAATGTGAGCAGGAATAGGGGTCCGTGACCCTACCAACTCTCTGGTGAAGAAGGTGAAATATTCTGACTTCTTAGCTGCCAGAACGTCTTTGGCTTGCGAATGACGAGAACATACTCCAGCAACTATGCCAAGCATGATAGCATGCTTCGCAGTAGACTGAGCTCCTTTAGCCGTGAGTGCTTGTACCACATCCTGGATAGCTTTTTCTCGTAGTCCGCCACGCCAAAACGCCGCTCGCAAACCGCGACGAGTAACCACCAAGGCCGAGTGGGCAACGCTCGGTCTAGTCGACGATTGCAGGCATCTCTCGAGGGCGGCAGTATCGGCGTGAACGATTTCTAATCCGAACTTTTCCCACAGGGGCTTTCCAGCTATCTTTTGAAGAAGTAGAGAGCACCATTCGACCAAGACGAAGGCATTTTTGGGAGATATTCCAGACTTCTGGGACTCTTGTCGCAAAGAGGATACAAACGGCGCTAGAACCTTAGCATCGTCGGTATTTTCGAAGATGGTAGTAAGACAGGACTCGGCAGCTCTCCTGGAAGGTCTATCGTCGTATAATCGGTGTGTGTCAAAGAGTAATTGCAACACAGTGGGTATCGACGAGAGGTCAATGTCTATATACAAATAATTCACACGTCAGTATATAGTCGTCCGAACAGAACAGATGTAACTTGATATTATATTACGATATAACTTATTCAAAAAAATAAAAATAAAAATAAAAAATATTGCATACTCTTGTCTTTCAGCTTCTCGTCAATTGCTCGAAGTTGGGCGATTCGGGTCTTCGTAGAAGAGGAAAAGAGAGCAGGCTTGGCTGAGGCAAGGTCAAGACCAGTTTTGGAGGCACCGTTCGCATTCGCAGCCGCTTCAGTCATTTTGGTGGTCGGACGGCAGATCTATGGACATTATAGGGAACTATATGAAAATAATTCTGCGCGTCCCCTAATCATATGAAAGGGTAAGCTCGGCTAAACTTAGGGGATCGTATAGTTGCGCCGTAGCTGTTCGCGATAGAATCGTTCGTCGGGTTTGACAATGTGGGATGAAAATATTGGTGGGTAGGATGGTACCTAAATTGAGGTCTTATCTTATCGCCAAACTCGATTTCAGTGGCAGAGTGGTAGCTACGTGCACTTGTGGTAGCTACGACCATGGATTTCATTTTTCACGGCGAGTGACTCCTACCGAGCTTCTAGCTAAAGCTGCTAAATCACCCGCATTCACACCCACTAAAAGCGCCTGTAATTACCAAATCGAGAACAATAATGGCACACCCCGCCTTGCCCACCTCACATCCATGAAACTATTTGGAGGTAGGAGGTACCTATTAAGTCACTAAACCCTGTCTCCACAGCGCTGTCACAAATACCTATGATGACGGTTGCACCTGAATACTAAAGCTCGTTTACCAGTAACAACTTTTTTTTGTTATGCATCCTTTTTAAGTTCGTTGAAGCTTTTACACTACTCACATGCAGTGACTTTTCTGTATTATTCCTTATTCTCACATATTATCTACTCGAGGAGCAGCTATGGCAGGGGCAAAGAAGAAGAAAACGAAAGCTCCAGCGAATCCAGCCCGTGGATTTGCTACCACGTCGATCGCCTCGAAACCACGAGCTGAAGTCGCCAACGAACCGGCGCAAACCGCTACAGGAGCACAAAAGCTCGATGCCCCTCCAACGTCGTCATCTCGCGATCTAAATGCCCCACCATCCAACCCTAACCCCGACAACACTTCTACGAACAAACAATCGATAGTGACCTTAAGTCCCGAGGAATTCGAGAGGCAGCTGGAGGAGTCGGAGCTGCAGCTTTTGGTAGAAAAACATGCGCAGAAAGTCAAGAGAGATGCCCAACGCCAGAAATCTAGACTCGAGACCGATCGTCGACTGCTTCGCGGACAAGCAGAATCCTTAAATACGAGAAAATGGCTACCTCAAGAGCTTATGGACCACATTTTAGATCTAATTCAAGCTGAGAACCGATTCGGCGCATCATCTTTGACGTCGGGGGATGCATCCAACACCGGCAAGCTACCTCCGGAAGAGGAGTTAGTTATTAGGTTATGGACCCTGCAGCAGACCCTGACAGGAGCTGGCTTTTCTGACGATAAGGTTAAAGCCGTGCTGCAGTATGTGCTTGACATTGCTTCCAATATCGGCGGCGCGAGCAAGGATAATATTTGGGGTTTGGAGGAGGCCTTGGATTGGCTCGCTCGCGAATGCACGAGAGAGGAGCTCCACGATTACGATTACAGAGGCAGGCCCGCAAGATCGCAAGGCGATACGCCCCTGGATAGCCCCTCGCGCTCGGGCGCAAACACGCCTCGTCTCCTAGAGCTTAACGGCGGACAGAAAGCCACAGGTCAGAAGAATGGCCACGCAGGTGTCAAAACAGCTGCTCCCAAGAGAGTCGCAATTGTCTGCCACGAGGATATCGAACCTGATGAACTGATCCCAGCATATCTCGAAACCAAAGCGAAGCTATTCCAACTCCAACGGCCAAAGCAGGATAGCAAAAGGCGTAAACCCGCCAAGACAAATAATACTTCAGAGCTATCGGGTGATGATTTAGAAGAAGCCAAACTGCTGGCAAAGATAGACAAGATCGAACAAGACGTTCTGTTTGACAAATTTGCTGCCGAGCAGATATGGCGAGCTAACAGAATAGAATTAGAGAAGGAATTTGCTGCGAAAAAGAAAGCTGAAGCGCAAGCCGAGGAAGAAGCCAAGAAGGATCATGCAACTCAAGAAGAGCAATCTGGTGATGATGACGATGTCACCAAGGAAGCTCAGCGTATTGCCGCAGAGATCTTGGAACAAGATGATGCCGACGATGACCAGGCTCTTTCAGACCTCTTTGCAAGCCTCCCCGTCCAGGAGATCGACGCCGTAACGGGCAAGACGAGTACCGTAATTACTGGGGCAGACGGTGTCAAAGTGACAATCCGCGACTTTGGCAAATGGTCAGGTATAAGTCCAACGCGAGCTTTAGAAGAAGCTTGCCGGTCGAGGTACGTACTATAAATCTGTGGTTTCTTTACGCCCTAATTTTTTCATTTCCGCTCATTAATATCTCAGGGACTCCGCCGTTAAGATCGTCTATAAACTTGTATCAGAAAACCCTTATTCCTGCCGCCATCTAGTTTCCATCCATTGGTCCAAGTCACAGGAGTCCATATCTGTGCCTGACATTCCCTCCGTCGAGAGTGCTGCTTCACCTCAACAAATCGTCTTCCAGATGACCTCGATCGCAACGCCTGATGCCAAGCAGTCCGAAGCATACGTTGCTACATTGGCACTCTTTGTCATATTTGGATCTACGAAAGAAGAGAAGGTTTTTATGAGACTGCCGCCTGCGTGGAGAGAGCTTTGGTCTGAGCTTGCGGAGCAAAAGAAGAGTCAGACAGATGCCGCAGACCGAGAGGCGATCAAGGACCTACGCGCTATGGTTAGACGCAAGCAGGATCAAGAGCTCGAAGATGGCGTCCTTCTTCAGGGGGCGTTTAGGGGGCGCGGTGCACAACGAAATACAAATGAGACAGGGGAAGATTCTATTACGGAGAAAGGATTGGCGAATTCTTTGGGACCAGAGTACTACCAAAGAATATGGGCTGATAAATCTAGCACGCCGAGATTTCAAGCCATGCTAGTTAGTTTTACCCCCGAATTTCCGCGAATAACATGCTTACCGATCTTATAGCAATCTCGAATGCAACTCCCAATGTGGCATTTCAGAGACCAAGTACTTGGTGCTGTTGAGCGCGAGCAGGTTGTCATTATCTGCGGAGAGACAGGATGGTAAGTCAGGGCGCGGGAACGATGGCATCCATTGGCTAACTGTAATTTACAGTGGCAAGAGTACGCAAGTACCTTCGTTCCTCTTGGAACACCAACTATCACAAGGCAAGCCATGCAAAATATACTGCACGGAGCCTCGTCGAATCTCAGCCATTTCCCTCGCGCGACGTGTCAGCGAGGAGCTTGGTGAAGGAAGATCAGATCTAGGCACTTCGAGATCTCTTGTGGGCTATTCTATTCGCCTAGAAGCCAACACGTCAAAAGAGACTCGCCTTGTTTACGCTACCACGGGTATCGTAATGAGGATGCTGGAGGGTTCTAATGAACTTCGCGAGATCACCCATCTCGTGCTCGACGAGGTCCATGAACGCTCAATCGACTCTGACTTCTTGCTCATCGTGCTAAAGAAACTACTCATACGCAGAAAAGACCTAAAGGTCATACTTATGTCTGCCACCGTCGACGCAGAGAGATTCTCAAACTACTTGGGACGTGCCCCTGTCCTGAACGTTCCCGGTCGCACGTTTCCGGTGCAGGTTCAGTATCTAGAAGATGCCCTCGAGGCCACCGGCTACGTACCCAGTCAAATTAGTCCGGAGAAAATGACGGATTTAGATGATGACCCAGCTGAAGAAATCGATGCTACCGATTCAAACTCGATGACCACCGCGGCCAAGGAACTGAGGCAATACTCTGCCAGGACGCGAAACACTCTGGTACAACTCGACGAATACCAAATCGACTTTGATCTTGTTGTACAACTCATTGGGCAGATAGCTGTTGATCCGACCTATGTGGATTACAGCAAGGCTATACTGGTATTCCTTCCAGGTATTGCTGAGATCAGGACCCTGAACGATTCCTTGCTCGGTGAGCCCTTCTTCCAGAGAGGATGGGAAATATTCCCTCTACATTCCACAATCGCCACTGAAGACCAAGAGCGAGCCTTTCTGGTCCCTCCAGAAGGAGTGAGGAAGATTGTTCTAGCTACCAACATAGCGGAGACAGGAATTACAATACCCGATGTGACGTGTGTCATCGATACCGGAAAGCACCGAGAGATGAGATTTGATGAAAGAAGACAGCTGTCGCGCCTCATCGACACTTTCATCTCGAGAGCAAACGCTAAGCAGCGACGCGGTCGAGCTGGACGTGTGCAGCAGGGTCTCT
Organism: Hypoxylon sp. CI-4A; assembly: GCA_002120315.1. Lineage (NCBI taxonomy): Eukaryota > Fungi > Ascomycota > Sordariomycetes > Xylariales > Hypoxylaceae > Hypoxylon > Hypoxylon sp. CI-4A. Next base: position 51,008 of record KZ111565.1, read on the forward strand.
GCTTTCATCTTTTTACTAAATATCGCCATGACCATCTGATGAGCGACCAACAAACACCCGAGATGCTACGTCTTTCACTACAAGACTTAGCGATTCGGGTTAAGATTTGTAAGATTGGTGGCATCGAGGAGACCTTAGGCGAAGCACTCGATGCGCCATCTGCCAAGAATATACGCCGTGCCATTGATGCTCTTGTCGATGTGCGCGCTCTCACCAACACAGAAGAACTTACACCCTTAGGTCATCAGTTAGCCAGGCTACCCCTTGATGTGTTCCTTGGCAAGCTTATCCTCCAAGGTACAATTTTCAAGTGTCTCGACATGGCTATAACTGTAGCAGCCATCCTATCATCAAAATCACCCTTTACGGCGCCGTTTGGTCAACGAAGTCAAGCAGATCAGGCTCGAAAGGCCTTCAGAAGAGGCGATTCTGATCTACTAACAGTCTACAACGCATATCTGGGCTGGAAGAAAGTGTGCCAGATGTCTAATAACGATTTTCAGTTCTGCAAGAAGAATTTCTTGTCTCCTCAAACCCTCTCCAACATTGAGGATCTTAAAGGCCAACTGCTAGTCTCGCTGGCAGATTCAGGATTCCTACAACTCACAGACGATGAACGACGCACGCTGAACCGTCTCAGATACTCCAACCGACGACGCCAATTCTATGAGCTCCCCCAGCGTGTCAATATAAACAGCGATAACGATATCATCAGCGCATCTGTCATCACGTGGAGTTTTTACCCCAAGCTCTTGGTGCGCGAAGGCAAAGGGTTCCGCAACGTCGGCAACAACCAGAGTATTAGTTTGCACCCGTCGAGTGTCAATAAGGGACATATGGAACTCAAGTGGCTGTCATATTACCACATTATGCAGTCCAAGCAGTAAGTGCCCGGTCGTGGGAATGGATGGCTTAGGTATAAAGGCTAACGAAATACATAGGTTCCTTAACGCACACGAGACCACAGCGGTCGAGAACTTTGCCATCGCACTGCTTTGTGGTGACGTGCGCATTGATGTAAGTATTTCGCCCCTATGCATCGGTTCACTTTCCCTGTTTCTTCCTTTTCTTCCAAACTTGACCTACAGTTCTAATCTCCATTACGCTAACACCATATCAAATAGATGTACGCAGGCGTAATAGTTCTCGACGGCAACCGCGCGCGTTTCAGCGTCCCCGACTGGAAGACCCTCCTCGTCATCAAGGCGCTGCGCACACGTCTGCGCGACATGCTCACGCGCTCCTTCCGCATGCCGGGAAAGCTGCTCTCGCAACAACACGAGAAATGGCTCGATGCTTGGCAGCGCGTCTTCAGCCAGGACTTTGGGAACAAGGCTTAGAATGCCTTTGCAGTAGGCCTTCGTCCGAAAGGCTTGGATACCGTCATGGGGCTTGAGAAGAAAAGACCTAGGTAGATAGATACCTGACAGGAACAGTGAAAGAGGCGCTGTCTGGTCGGGCTGCTGCCGTGAGTATGGAGGTAATAACCCGAGAGACGTGCACACATGTTGCGCTGAGCAAGTGGGTGGGTGGTTTGCGGTTCACGGATTCCTCGAGGTCGGATGGCTTGCAAACGTGGACAAGTCGATATTTGACCCGCGTTGCGGTCTGAGATGGAAACCCGCATAGTTCTTTCATCGGGCGAGATGTTGACATACAATCTTGTACTCCGCCAGCCTCTTTACGTTTTCCTCTTACCTAAGTACGTAAGTCATATGGGACAGAACCGGAATACCAGGGAGGTGACGCCGGAAAGGTGGTGTTGACCGGGTGCGTAACTTGACACATAAAGATGCGCAAGTCGACGTATTTATGATACGCCTCGAGCTATCTGAAGATGGGTAAGCACGTATAGGTTAGGTAAAATACAAGACCAAAGTGAGCAACACAAGCAAACATTCGAGATCTTCTGTATTGAGCGAGGCAAAAATACCTATTATTTTAGCCAGTCAGCCACCTAATGCATTGACTAAGAGTCTAGAGTATCTATCTCTACCTCTCCTCTACCAGCCTGACCAAGGCGAGAGAAAGAGGCAGGTAAAAAGCTAATAACTACTTCTTTGAAGTAGATGATGATAACGACGACGACGATGATGATGATAACGATGGAAAGACTCAAAATGCCCAACCGAAAATCCCCCTCCATTTGCATTGCATTCCCCTTTCAAATACTAGGTCTTCGTCCGCGAACATGACCGGACCGAACCCAAAAGAAACAAAAAAAGTAGTAACCCATGATGCCATGAATGTCATGCCTGTCCATTTGCCATTCGTAACCCCCCCTTTTGTCATTGTTTTTTTTTTTTTCTTCTTCTCTTCGAGTCTCGAGATTCTCTCTGACTGACTCTTTCTTCCATACTTAAAAATTAGATACGTAAAAAGGTTAGGTATGTAGTTAGTTAATGCCTGGGGTATCAAGGAAGGAACCTCAACTTGGATATCGACCATCGCCACTCAACCTCCCATGCCACCAAAAGAAAGAAAAAAGAAAAAAAAAAGGAATACGAATGCTTTCTTGCTACCTGGTCACTTTTTCCATCCTGTGACATGCAACTGTATCGTTTTGAGTGATATCTAGGTATGTATCACTATGCACCGCTTCCCTAGGCCGACCCATTCGTATGATGGTTGACGGCACCATCTTGATTTCCAGAATTGAGAAACATTGCCTTGAAATCGGCATTACTCTTAGTTTTTACTGCTGGTCCCGTGCCGTTCGAGGCAGCGGCGTGATTGTTCGAATTGCCGTCGTCCTTTTTCGCCGCGACAAAGCCCAGCCCTCGCTTTGCTCCGCCTCGGCCAAGAACTGGTCGTCGAATAGCCTGGGGAGGTAGCATGAGGCTGGCCCCTTTCGGTTCCCCCTTGGTAGTAGTCTTTCCCTTTCCCACGATGATTTTGTCTTCTCTCTTTTCGCTCTTTTCCTTGAGTAGCTCGTTCACGGTACCGGTACGAAGCTGACGGCCAGGTACGATCTCGTATCCATCCAAGGCTAAGCCGGCTCGTCCGACCGTTGCCGCGTCTGCGAATTCAACTATGGCACCTTGATGGTCGGGTCTTAGAACCAGTTTCACAATTTCGCCGTGCTTCTCAACGACAGCTCGGACACGCGCAATATTGACAGTGTCTGGCACATTCATAATGGCCATCGTACGTTCCCGGATCTCCCTTGGTGTTGGCTTCTGGCCTCCATTCCGGGGCTCGCCAGGCTCGTCCGTCATCGCTACGTCGCCATCTCCGCTAGGTGCTGGTGACGCAGAGAATCGGTCGTTTTTGCTTGTGGCAGATGGCTTGAAATTCGTTTCCTTGCTGAGCTCGACTTGAAGAATCTGCGATTTGAATTTGGTCTTGTCGAGCTCAAGAGCGTTCTCGGCTTCCTCCTTCGTCTCAAATACGATGTAGGCAATGCCAAGATTCCTGCCACCCATATTTCTTACGATACGCACGCTACCAACTTTACCATACTTGCCGAATACGTCTCGAAGGTCGTCCTCGTTCGCGAAAGGGTCAACTCTTCTAACCCTAACTTCACGTCCTTCCGCGACGGCCCCCTCGCGGTCCTTCTTGTGTGAAGGGTCGGAGTATTTGCACTGCAGCTTAAACTTACTCTCTATGGTCGTTCCGTGTAGCAGCGTAGCCTTGTGGGCGGCTTCTTGGTCTCGGAAGGAGACGTAGCAGAAGCGACGATGCGTGTTGAACTTGAGAGATGGGAAACGAATACTGAAGACGTCGCCACAATCCTTGAATAGATTGCGAAGATATGCTTCATCTGCAGTAGCGGGATAGTTAGACACGAACAAGGTCAAGCCGGTGCCAGGTCTGACGCTGATCTGATTCTGGCCGAAATACTTCTGATCTCGCAGGAGGGCCGACTGGACATCTTCTGCGGATCGGAACTCAATCAGGGTGGAGTTGGACTTGTCCGGCTCCTGGCGAATTTCTAAGTTGTTGATATGGCCATACTCCCTGAAGTATTTTCGGATGGCCGTCTGCGTCGCGTCGGCAGGTAAGTTGGTGACCATGATCGAAGTGTTCTCCCGGTCGCGCTTCAGATTCTGCTCCTGTGTCGCATTGTCGACAGCGTCAGCCTCCACGCTCTTTACTCGTTTGCTTACCCCCTGGGATGCGTCACCTGGTGTAGCCTCGCGTTTCCTCTTTGGCCCAGACGGCGAATCTTGGGCTGCGTTCTCCGCTGCCGGATCAGACGCCGCCTGCTGCTGGGCTTGTTGCATCTGGGCGGCATAAGCGGCGGCGGCGTCCTGTTCGCGACGCTTAGTCAGCTCTTGTCGAGCCTGGTGGACGATGTCTAGGCCGTGGTGAAGAGTTTCAGGCCGCTCATAGTCATTGCAATGCTGTAGGTATACATCCATCACTCTTTCGGGCCAGTCCAGCGTCTGTCGCGCAATCGCGCGCTGCAGCACGTTCGTGGCAAGGCCGGGAACCCGAATAATTTTCGTACCGCCCACCGGCGTGGCTGGCGTGGGACTCCGGTTCCTTGGCCTAGAAGAATACACCATCATCTCCCAGAGGTAATAGTTGAGCCAAAAATCATAGCTGTCGGCTAGAAGATCCTGGCTCGCCATCCGATCCCAGTGACATCGCGCTTCGTCGATCTCACCCTTCACTTCCGTGAGATGCTGGATGAGGATGCGCTGTAGTCTGTAGTTAGGGTCTCCTCGGTAGGCGTCCTTGTAGAGACGCCTACCCCAGAGGTCAACATCTTCCAGCGCCGCCAGCAGGCCCACCTCAGCGACGTCAGCCGCATCGTCGGGGGCATTGGGGTCCATAGCTGTCCGTTTCAAGAAGCCGCACCAAGCTGTGTACATGTCCAGAACACCAGCCATGCCATTCTTATCGAGAGCCTTCGTGTTCGTAGCGGCGTGCTTGATCGACTCAACGTTATGGAAAGACCAGCCCACCTCTTCAGCAGTCAAGATATACCTAGACCAGAGAGGGCCGGACCAAGGACAGTGGGAGGTGGCTCGCTGAAAGAACTCCAGTATGTTAGGTATGGGAAGTTGAACCTGCGACTGTCTCGCTTGGTGCTGCAACCCTGTCAGGTAGATGGCAGCATCCGTCCAAACTTCTTCTTCGAAGGCAAATACATCACTGAGCACTCTCGCCAGCAACCCGAGGCAAAGCGAGACGGCCAGCACGGGATTTCTGGACTTCTTAACCTGTGACATCTCCCATGCTAGGTACTCCTTCATCATGGCCTTGTACGTTTCTTCGTCGCCCGACTTGATGGCCCTATTCAACTTTAGTTCGTACGGTTCCCGCGCGTCGTACGCAGCCTTCGCCTCCTGAGCACTGGCGGTCACCTCCTTAAATTCAGACTCATAAGCGGCATTGTTGTATGTGCTCAAGAAACTCGAGAACATCTGCGATGTGTTGTCCCAGGTGGAATGGGGAACCTGGAGTCGGTCGCGGAAGAGATGCGATATGCGCCTGACGCCGACGGGATTTCGCGTCCTAGCCAACTGCTCGAGCTCTATGGAGACCCATCGGTTCCAGAATTCGTGACTGTCGTTGATGCGGTATCTGATGGCCTCGTAGCCCTCGCTCCAAAGGCTGAGGGCGGAATCAAACGTGAACAGGTCGCGGCCAAAAAGCTGCTCCTCCTCGGGCCAGCCAGCCTCGCTCGACTGGCAATCGGTAAACAGCGACCAAAACCACTCGCAATACGCCAGCCAAATCTTTAAGCTTCCTGGCTCAGAGGAGACAGCCTTCTTAAAAAGCTCGACAACCTTAATGCGAGCCTCGAGGTCGGTGGCATGCCGGCTCTCCTCGTCGACGTAAGCTAACCAATTATCCTCACCCACTGGGTTCGCCATTTTGTCCTTGTGTCGCGCAAAGACAGCCCGGCCGGCTTCATGTGTTTCGCGGTGCTAGGTTATAATTTCGGATGGTGTTTGTGCCGTGGTCGGGATCTCGTTTGTCGATACGCGAATATCGAATCTTGTTCTCGCAAGCCACAAATAGCGAGCCTGTCCTCTATTCTTCTTTTCTCCTCCTTTCTTTTCCCCTCGCGAGAAATGATATGCGACCGGATCAGGCGAAACTGGAGAACATGCGTTCTACAATTGGCCAGGTTGAAGATTCGGTTCAAATAGATAATATCGAGACCAGTTCGGAACGTATGATACTGAAGGTATGCGTTACGTGAGTTGTAGTAGGCGTACGGTTTGTAGGTATATTCGTTGTATGGAAACGAGCTGTTTTGTAAATTGCCAAAGCAAATGATTGCGAGATGGAAAACAGACGAGAAGGATGATCAACACGCGACTGGGAACTTTTTAGTTAGGCAGATAGTTAAGATAATGCCACGTCTGGGTCTCGAATCTGGGATCGGCGAGTCGGTTTCGGTATTGGGGATAAAAAAGAACGACGGGCTAATTTGATTTTGATGGCTTTTTTTCTGCCTTCCCGCTTCTGCTTCACGGAAACATCGCCAATAAGAAGTAGATACGACTTTTGGTTTTTCTTTTCTTTCTTTCTTTCTTTCTTTCTTTCTTTCTTTCTTTCTTTCTTTCTTTCTTTCTTTCTTTCTTTCGTTCTCTTTTCTTCGATCTCGGCTCTGACGTTTTTGTCACTTTCAACCACCCTTAATCCTCAAAACTTGAACTCAAAATGATTGAGAAGAACAGGATGATATATGTTGAAACGGTGTCAAGTGATATGGTAATGCCGACGAGAAAAGAAAATAAATTAAAATCAAATAAAAAAGGACGTTAAAGTTTATGATTACCTATTCAAACGCGCGACTCCACTCTGTTGTCCGGCTTCCCTCTTGAGTTTTGGGTACCTGTAGGTACAGCCCGTTTGCAAGTAGCTAAGTTCGCTCTAGTGGGCGATCATCAGGTTAGTGCCTACCTGTTCAGGTGTATATTCAGGGACCTTGGGAACCTTGGACCCCGGCTTTCCTACCGTTTTGTACCTGAAATTGAACAGTACAAAGACCCTTTTAAGTTGTATGAATTCTGTGCAGATCTCCCCGCTTGGTCCGCCTTGTTCTTCGCTGCCCGCGTACCCCTCCGTACCGCGCTTCGGTACATGTATGTATGCAGGTATTATGTAGGTCTAAAGTTTATTTGTATCGTCAGGATGCATGTGCTAATGTGCTAATGTGCTAAATGTGCTGCTGCTGCTCCTTCGGCGTTTTCGGCATTGCGTACAAGCAATTACCTAAGTCTCCCACCTACGGTTAGCCCAATCTGCTAGTTCTATCCTTGGTGGTCAACTAAGAGGTCGCTAGAGATAAATGAAGTGACACGACAGCAGAAGGCCAAGGAAAATTAGGAAAGCCCGCTGAGTTCCATGGAGGTTCTAGGCCATGCATGCCATGCCTGACGACCCCCCGAATAGATGAACGGGTGCAGCTGCCAGCCGAATCATAGGTGACAGTGCATACGATGGACTGCGATGGTACGTCCCCAATGTCGTCATTGTCTCACAATCCTCCTCCTTCTTGTGGTCTTGGCTGCATCACGCTTGGGTTTAAGTCTTACGATTTTCCCGCCGTGTTGATTTGTTACTTACTCCCTAGTCCGGATCTACCCTCCCGCCTACGGTATTTCCGCACCACGTGTGTTGATTCTTTGAACATGCAAGAGGCACGTAACATCGCCGACCGGTGTCTCTTTTTTTTTTTTTTTTTTTTTTTTTTTTAATAAATGAGAAGAATTGCATCAATTACATTGGGTGGTAGATCATATTTGCATGCTACAATCGCATATCCCAACACGGTAATTGATCTCGCGAGGCTGCGAGGTACACCATACGAAATAAAAATACATGCTAGTACGAATGGTGAGTTTAAAATATCTAGGTACATTTCGATTTACAAAGCATAAGGCTAAAAAAATAAAAGAGGGGCCCCGGGATTGAACACCGGGAATAAAATCCCGTTCTCTTGTTTCTTTTCTTTTTCAATCACCCCAAAATCTTCGAAGTAAAACCCTACGTGCACCGGCCAGCCAGCGCAGCAAAATACCAAGTAGGTAATATTGCACGACGAGTTTCCTCACGTCAGCTTATTATGCCCCTAACCCCTATCAATTGTGTTAGTGAGAGCGTCGATCAATCATTCTATCGCATCTAGCCTGTCAGCCTATTACATATTGTGTATGGCGACTCTTTCAAGGCACTATCAACAAATTAAGCATCGAGTTGGACGAAATAGGTATCGCATATGCATAGATTCATGAACACCTTATCTTCTTGGTATCTCTTATTTCACCTATCCCATTGATGTTGTTCTTATGAGAAACCTCGTCTATGTATGCGCAAAGTACCTACGCATATTCTACATATAAGACACTTGGTCTTCCAATTCCCCAAAATAACCTGCCGCCGACTGGTCTCTAGACATCCCCATATAATTGTATTCTGAGGTGGACCGATGTAGCAGTTTAGAAAGACACCCAAGACAAGAAACTGACCTTTTACTCTTGCGAACAATATAAGCTTGTAAACAATATAGGACTTATTTATTGAGGCATAAAGTTCGACAGAGAACTCCACCGCTCCGCCAATAGCCAAACGAGTTTCAATCTTTCAATAATGAGACTCCGGAGAAGTACGTATTCATTGCACCAACTACCTACTATCCAGCTCCAATGAGACCGTTTATCAAGCTTTCATTGCGCCATATATACCTATCCAATATTGATATTCTAATGGCCTTATTGTTGGATCTCTATGATCACATTACATGTATATCGGCCGCTGAGTTCTAGTCCTTGAGCCGCTGCATATACTTCATCGGGCACCATTTACGGGCGGGTTTCATCGGGGGACCTCTCGTCCCGGGGCCTTCCACCCCGAGCTCCCCCGACATGCATCGTTACCACGCGGTGACGCAAAATGCAGACTTCGGGACAGGCACAGGTTCCCGTTGCAGCAATCACACACTCCGCTAGGGGTGTCTGGCATGCAACGCGACGTTTTGGTGACATGACCGCTATCATATCACAATCCTTGTTCTTCAATCAATCCTTAGAAAAAAATGATATGGAAATCATTGGAAACAGGATTTAAATGATGAAGACCAGGGACTACACCGTCTAGACCCTTCTGCGCAGAAGTAACACAGTTTTATATCTAAAATCAAGCGGAATGTCTCCTCGCGCTTTGGTTCTATGCTCCCATGAAGTAACCCCCGCAGAGTGATCGAGCCAGTAATCTAGCATCGGATCCGGGGATGAGACGAATGAAGATAACCGCAAATTCCCTGTAGGCTTGGATACCATTGTGATGAATTATCAATGGTCTTTTTGATTGTATAGGTAGTTGTGATATGAGACCCAACGAGCCCAATATTCTACATGTCGTTATTCACGCTATGTGCCAGCTTGCCATGACGACCACTAGATCGTCGCTGCGTATATACAAGACATTGGTTGAGTCGCGACCAGCAGGTATAGCCGAAAGCCAAGGCTTCTTTAAGCAATTTCGTGATGGATCTAGCCCGGTCTTAGTTTACCTCATAATGAAGTTGATTCCCTAGAGGTTTATTACAAGATCGCGTACTGAAAACTTAGTTGATGGCTCGTGAACGAAGCTGGAGAATGGAAATAAGGGGCTGAGGACGATGCTATCATGGATTTGGTTGCGTTGGTATCAATTTTTCCTTGGGGCCTAACCTAACAACACTGATATGCAATCCTTCTCTCCATTCCATGCCTAGCAGGTCTCTGCTTCTGGCTTCTCAACTATGTTTCAATTAGTTATGTATAGTAAGAAGCGAGCTAGACTTAGGTACCAGGTAGATACGATAGCAGTCCCCCTTCAGGGTGTCTCGTATATCACCCCTATCTAAAACCTCTACTCTCACGAGACCTGGGGGGTATTGGCGAATGCCTTATTTGCATGTCTTTCAAGGCCGTGACATCTCAGAATTTCCGATGCTTTGAGCCGAATAGATAGAATAATATCGGCATCTAGTCCTCGAGAAACATCCCAATGGATATACTCTCAACCGAACCACGTACTAAGCCAGGGGGACAAGCCCCATGTCAGTTTTCACTACGTTCTGGAGAAGGAGTATAGAGGGGAAATATGTAGACAATAGATCCTGTGCAATATTGCTCAGGGATGAATCATGTCGCTTGGTGCAATGTCTATATCGACATTAGACTCTCCAACTACCTCACATACAAACATAATACAGGATTGAAGTATTTCGCGCATATAACAGAAGAGTTGATTAATGGCGTAATGATTGGTTAGGATACATATATTATCCCCTATGTACCTATTCCTTGATTGAAACCAGGTTACCAGGTATTCGAGTAGTAGGAAACGGCAAGCCAAATGGAAACAATAATAGTCATAATATCAAAGTCATATGGCAAAGTCGCAAGAAGTCAGGGGCAGAGTCGAGACTGAAATACCTCACCATACATAAGGCCGAGGCTCATTACTGACTCCCGTATGCATAATGTGTAAGATATATTTTGATGACACCGACCAGATTAGGGCCTAGTCGTGCAAAAGTCATGGCCATGAGGTCGCAAGCGACACACGTATTCCATGGGCTATACATTTGCATACAGGGTGCATGCTTACTAGGCATCCCAGATTAAACAGGACCGAAGTACCGGTAGAATCCTGGACGTTTCTATAATGATGAACGGCTTGAGTTACGAATGTAGCTGCGAGCGTAGATCACCTACTGCCTGGTTAAGTTCGAACTACTAATGTCGTGGCTCCTCTCTATGTCGTAGACTGGCCGATCGCGAGGCTCCGCGGGGAGATCCACGGTGCTCTCCTAACTTGATCCTAGGTATATATCGCAGAGAAATCGACACGAGGCAATTCATAGGGATAAATGAAGGGCATCTTTAGTCTTCTGGTTATATCAAACTCGGTCCCCAAGGATAATACGCCTGCGGTCTAGATAGACGGTCAGACTAAGACAAAGCGGAGCGGACGATATCGCGACTGGAGAGCCTTAAGGAAGGGAGCTGTTGTTGTTCATAATGAATTACCTAGAACAAGGGCATTCCTTATAGCGCTCACCGAGTATGTGGATTTCCCCATCGCTGGTTCCTTTTAGATATTGCACAACAAGCGGCCTAGACAAATAGCATCAGGAGAATGACGTTGAAAATTTTCACAGTGGAGGATGTACATGCTCAATTTGGATGTTTGCTGCTCAATAGGATCTCTAGTCTCTGCTCAAATTTTGATATGTTTGGCTCGATCTTCGGCACTTGGGTTGCAACTTGACTTCAGGGGTCACCAGTAGGTCGTTCTGGATTTAATCGGCAGAGCCGCAAAAGGATGCCAACGATTTTCATAGGCTAGGTGCCTGGGTAGGCGACTAAGCCACCGGCGAAAACCACATGGCGATACAAGAGCAGGACAACGATGCCAACTCAGCCCGTGCTAGACAAGGTCGCACGGATACGAGTCCTTTGGCCTCATGAGACTCGGATTATGCCATCTGTGCATCCATTAGCTGACACATACGGTGAGTTAGATGTGGATGGCACGAATGAAGGTTATCGTGTTTTCCTCTTCGGGGGGATACAACAGCACAAGAACATAGCAAAATATTTCGGAGATACCAAAATGACATTCAGAAAATCGTATCAAATATAATAACAATCATTGATCACTTCTTTTTTTTTCGTCGCAGTCGCAAGATGCTAGATATATGAGGTTAACCATTCTTGGCTTGCGAACTTAGCTGGCGTCCCGCATATGTATTGTGTAATTCCCCGACGATGGAAACTTGCGACAATGTTGGATGAAAATACTGAGGATGGATCTGATGAGGTCCTTAAATTTGAGCTGAAATTGAAGAGACATCTTTTGGTCGTACCAAGAATTATGTTGTGGAACGACCAATCAAACACGGGAATCTTGTGTCACGAAGTGCTATATCCAAATCTGCTAGTAGACGGCAGCGGGAAAGGGTCTCATCTGTTCTAAGCCGACTTTTGGTAAGGAGGGAAAAGGGAATAATAAGAATGAACCTATGGTCACAATTGGGTTAGAAGATCGACCTCGCATGAACAGTATTCGCAATCCTATCCAATGAACGACAGCGGCTGACGACTCAACTTCGGGTTCTAGAGCGAAAAGAGAATTGTTCGCGCCGTCAAGCAGGTCAAGCTTGTGACGACGCCAACGCAAGCGCTTGTACAGGATCTAAAATGCCATCTTGGCACACTGATTTGAGCAGATGTTTGCGGACCCAATTGCCAAAGTAGATGATAATTTATGCCGAATGGTTCTTGCTAAACAAGCACATGGGTAAGGGCATGATTGATGACCAGTCGATGATCTCCACACTTCCTAACGAGCGGTAAGTGACCAAATTTGGATTCCATCATGGTCCAGTGACTTTTTCAGCGTCTATTCGGGTTCATTTGGGTGCGGGCAACGTTTCTCTCCCCTGTGGCGATCGATTTTTATTTTCCTACCAATCCCAGCATAGCATGATGGGTACATGGTAGTAAAAGTATTTAATACATGGTTTTTAGGTGGCTGAAACGTGAAGACAGAAGTAACTAAAGACCCCACGTAGCCCCTGTTACAAAGTGACGATAGCATTGACGACATGGTCTGGGGTTTAGTTTGCGTCGGTCTCGTCTCGTTAGTCTCAACTTTAACGAGACCTGTAACGTTGGCCTTTTCCATTTTGGGTATATTTCTTGGACGATGTAGGCGACCCTTCATATTATTCTTGTGCAACCGAACACCTTCACTGTCAAATGTCAAATGTAGGTAGGTACATGTGAACCCTCCACCTAAAAGACGTATCGGTGTGCACTTCCAACTAAACACATCCAACTAAAACAGAAATAGAATGCGATGATAGCATTTGGTGGATCATTTATGAGTCTACCTAACTGCTGTAGGAATTAGGACTGCTTAGAATAGCATTCTCTATCTATCAGATATACATAGTAGATGATCGCCAACTAAAATAGCCGGATACTACAGGTCGATATAACTAGGTTGGTGGTTGTATGTCGACATCGGAGGCGGTGCATCACGGCTCATCTGATTTAATTCAGATAGATTGACCGATGCGGCACGTTGGTAGGTTAACAGATTATATTAAGGTACCTCAAACATCCAGTGCACGTGAAGCTTCGGCCAATTGCAAAGGTCTCTTGTCCTAATATGGTAGGCATATTAATTAAATACCTACCTGAATTCGTAAGGAGCTGCACACTCCATTGCACGACATGGAGTCATTGCCTGAAGTGGTGACGATGCCTTCAGTTTCCACTGTAATATAATGTAATGTAATGCAACTGCAGATGAATAACTGTAAATTATCATTCAATGGGGATAAATAGGTGAATTAGCAGCTGCGGATTGGATTCAATCCCAAATACAACGGCAGGTAGGGTAGGTACGTAACCGACTAGGTACTAAATAGTAGACAAACTTGTAACTGTTTGAAGTTGAAGGCACAGCCCGTGAACACCCCAGACCCTGGAACCCCTGACTACTAGGATCGATCAGTTTGACGAACCAATCAGGTGTCATTGTTTTCTCCAGTAACCTTCCCGAAAAGAACCCTCGTCGATATTTCTCCTTCCTCTACAATCGTCAAGTTGTCCACTTTCGATTCCTTCACTTACACAAGCACACGCTCTCTTTTTTTCCTCTTCTTCTATTTTGCCCTCGGTCGTTGGGCCTGGTTCCATTCATTTGTAAAATTCATTCATTCAATTCTTTCCCCTGGTGGGGGATTTAACCTTGCGCAGTACATACTTCACAAAGTTCATCTATTCAATCACTGCAACTCGGCTGCGTGCTGCCAGAGGCACATCTAAGGTTGACGGTTGACGGTTGACATCAGCGAAAGCAAACCTTCATATGCACGATATATCGAGTCATACTAGGGATCACCATAACGACCGACGCGAATAACTAGCCGAAGTCGACAAACATTTTCTTGTCGATTTTTGTAAGGGTCCAAGGGTTGTTCAGCTCAGCTTGCGCACTCTTCTTCCTTCAGGTTACCTCGAGAAAACGAAAACCTGAGGTATCAAGACGGACTTCCGCGACCATTGAATCACCTTACACAACTCGACCCTAGTGAATGAATTCTTCGTCAACTTGAATTCACTACCGACTTGATTTATTTCGCCTTGCTTCTTTTACCCCTCGCTGCGCAGCTGTTACCACTCGCACACTTATTTTTTATTCAATCGACACGAACCATTCTTCATTTCAGAGAACGGCAATGGGCTGCGCTGTGGAAAACTAACCTTCTTTCCTTCCTTTCCCGCTGCGCCCTTTATTCTTTTCGTTGTCGATTAGTTATTTTTTCCATTGCGACCAGCTAGCTTGGTCCCTTTCGCTCTGATACCCCAATATTGCCTTCTCTACTTCACTTCTCTTACTGTCGACCCGACTCGACCTTCACCTTTCGCGCATCTCATCGTTGATCATTAGCAACTATCGTCATATCCAACATCACGATGCAGATGCTACTTACCCTCTTCGCATTCCTTGTCACCCTTCTGGGTCAAGGTATTGCTCAGGATGTTACCATCCAACCCTGTGCAGTAAGTCCAACCCTCTACACACTTCGCCTTGAACCCCTCTCCTCTTCCGTTTTCGACCCCCAAGAAAGCCATAACTAACATGATTATTTCTTGCTAGTCTGGCTGCGTTACTGGCGTCTTTAACAATGCCGCTGCTATGGGCTGTGGCCAGAATGACAACCTGTGTGTCTGTACCAAGGCTACCGACTATTCTGACGGCATTCGAGACTGCGTCAATGAGGCATGCGCCAACCAGGACGCTGCTGCTCAACTTCCCCTAGCCCAGAGCTATGGTGTGGCTCAATGCCAATGTAAGCAAACACAAAACTAACTTAGTCTTGATGAATTATTTTGGGTATCCTTGACTAACCAAAACATCATAGCCGCCTCTTCGGCTGCTGGTCTCTTGCCTTCGGCTACAGCATCGGCTGAAGCAGCCCCTAGTGTCTCTGCCGAGTCTGTTGAGTCTGTTCCTGTCTCTGCTGATGGTACCATCGTCCCGTCTGCCCCTACTTCCCAGGCTACCCAGGCCTCTCAGCCTACTCAGCAGGCTGCGGCTTCAGCTTCGGTTTCGGCCTCATCCACTACAGCCCCGGAGACTACATCCGCGCCCACATCGAGCCCCACTTCTGCCGTGCAGACCGAAGCAGTTTCTGCTGATTCGATCTCCGATGGTGTCCTGAGCGCTGCTGCGGCTTCTGAGTCGACTTCTTCCACGACCTCCGCTGTTGTTGAGTCTTCAACTGCTTCTGCAGACGTCTCGGTAAGTCTAGTGTCACCATATCAAATAATATCCTTGCTAACATTCCTCTAGCCCTCTTTGGATGCCGCCACTTCAGCCGCCGATCAATCGGATACCGCCGGTGCAGCCGCTGCCTCCGCATCCGCGTCTGCCGACGAGACCAACGACGATGGATCTTCGTCTCAGTCAAGCGGTCTTAGTGTGGCTGCTAGAGCTGGAATCGGTGCTGGAGCGGGAGTTGCGGTCGCTATTGTCGCCATGCTTGTCTTCTGCATGGTTATGCGACGTCGCAATCAGAACGCTAAGAACGCTCCCCGCGCCCCGACGATGCAGATCTCGCAACCTCTCCCTGGATCGGGCCGAATGTATGCGGACAACGCACAAGCCGAAGCGTCAAGAGCATCTCTGTCTCAGCGCTTTGCACCTTCGCCAACCCATTCGATGCTGTCGGAGCCCCGCGCTGTTTCTCCTTCGAGTCCTCCCTATTCGCCCGTCGCAGGTTCGTGGTCTTCGCAGCTCGACACCAACGCACGCCGCTACGAAGACATGTCGCCGCAGACACAGCCGCGTACGATGATCTAATCCACATTGCGTTACGACCTTGATGTTCATCTGACTACATACCTCGAGTGATTTTCGGTTACGATTTCTTTTTGTTGAAGGTTGCGGATGCTTTTCGGCGATTCAGAAAAAACCCAGATATTCATGATATTCCCGTTTAGGATGTATTATGGATGTCTGCTCCGAGGATATTCGTATTTTCGTAGCAGACTACTTATCAAACAAGGATAATAATGTTTCTGTCTCTACAGTACCATTCGGCACCGGACGTTGTTCTCTATCATTTCTGACCGACAGAAATCCAGATGTAACCGAGATTACATTAGGCAAGAATTGGAGGGACAGGGCTTGCTGTGTACCAGCATCATACAGCAACGTGGATATTGCATGTCTCGCGACGAGCTGCACGAGACTCGACTTTTGTCTCCAAGGCGGACCGAATTGAGGTACTAAATTTATAGCACTGATCAGGTAGCTTCATATGTCGTAAAAAATTAAGATAAATAAGAATAAATAACGATGGTCTCCTCACCTCTTAATGGCTTGGGATGTTCTCTTAGTCTCGTGATGTTTATATATATATATAAAGACTTCGTTTGACGTTTCGATTGAGTTAATTTGTAGTCATATGGTACACGTATCGAGGTGATACTACAAACATGTACAAGAATGTACAATGATCTCTAAGTAAGCATCTACCCGAAGCAGACCCCCTTGACAACAACACAGATCACCAGC
The DNA here is from genome assembly GCA_002120315.1 of Hypoxylon sp. CI-4A. NCBI lineage: Eukaryota > Fungi > Ascomycota > Sordariomycetes > Xylariales > Hypoxylaceae > Hypoxylon > Hypoxylon sp. CI-4A. The sequence continues at coordinate 67,565 of KZ111565.1, forward strand.
TATAGTACTGTCTCTGTGCCGTTACGGGCCTATTCGGCAGATGCACCCAAGGAGCCTTCTTGGCCTGGGCTTCTACCTTGTCGCCATGCTGGCGTATCCTTGTCTTTTCCTCCTTCAGAACCACCGATATTGCTGTGGAAAGGATTCATGTTAGTATATACCTTGATACCCAAACGGACCGGGGCTGATTTGATTCTGCCCCGTATTCTGCTAGGAATGTGTGCACTTACAAGCAGTCGGCCTCCACATGGCAGACATGCGACTTCGCGCGTGATACTGCAGCCGCATGCCGCGCCACGGGCCCTTCGTGACCCAGGACTGGTCGACGTACAGCGTGGTCGGGTCGCGGACCTCGATCCACCTGCCGTCCTTGGTCCGGATCTTCTCGGGCCTGGCGAGACCCTGGTTCCCGAGGCCCATGCCGCGCGTGGCGATGGCGTGGTCCCGCGCCTCCTCCAGCTGCCACTTGACCTCCCGCGCCATCTTCTTCTTGCTGAAGCGCATCTGCGTGATGGCGTCGTCGATCGTCTTGCCCACGATCTGGTGCGAGAGGTGCACCAGCTTCTTCGTGCTGGTGGGCAGCGGCGGGCTCGCGCTCGTGGCTTCCTTCTCCGAGAGCCGGATGCGCTGAGCTTTCGAGAGCGGCTTGTCCCCGTCGCGCACCATCTGCATGACTTTCTTCTTGAGATAGCGCACCCGCCAGCGCGGATCCGGGTCTTCGGCTCGCTCCATATGCTCCTTCATCTTGGTGCCGGCGACTACTCTCCCGCCGGCCGAGGTGTCCGTGTCTTCCTGCTCGCGCCGTGCTCGCTCCGGGTCCTTGATCTCCTCGTCGAAGATGGATGTTCCCTGCGTTCGGTCCATGTTCTTCTGCGCCATCATCTGCTCGCGCTCACGCCGCGAGAGCTCCTTGGCGAAGGGCGAGTTGGCCGCCGTGGTGGGAGCGGTGTTTCCCCGTCCCCAGTTGAACCAGGCATTTCGTCGTTGCGTCCTGGGGAGTAGATATTGAAGGTGTACAGAGGGTTTGCCGGCGGTAGCCCGCGTTGCTAAGTACCAATTTTCTATTAGTTTCAAGGCCACTTTATAGAAATTAAATCAAGTAGGTGAAGAAGTACCGGTGGTGGCTACCCGTCTTGCCGGCAGATGTAAACTCATAGCTGCTACGGAATCGACGTATATAGCAGCAGCTGACGATTCGGCTACCTTATATTCGCGGGTCAATGGATGTAGTTGAAGATGTCGTAGCAGAAAAAAAGTCGGAGGTTCGAATGCGAATTGCCGAGGATGTACCGATTTTAGTACCTACGTATAGTGACTACACGTGACATTACTTAATCAAGAGCTCCAGTTCGGCTTTCCCAAGCTTCGCGCGAATTGGGAAACATCATCAGACCATTTTATTTCCTTTCGAACGAACAATCCGTCATTTCCCACCACCTCACTCTAGAGACCTTCGGTAGCCTTTTTGTCTCGCACCTCGTCAGCGTCTTCCTCGATATCTCATCCGAAATGGCCGTCAAACCCATCACTGGTGTATGTGGTTCCTGTGTCTCAATTGGAGGGGTACAATCGAGTTTGGTCGACTAATTTTTATAATTGCAGATGCTCCGAAGGGGCCTTGTCACCGATCTCAGCATTGCGCTCGGTACGTTCACCTCACTATTCGAACCGTTATTTTCCGTGCTTCGACTTCGATGATTGTAGGGTTGGGAGGGATATGCGACACTGTTTACTAACTTGTGGTATAGGTCTTGGTGTGACTTTCGGCTCTTTCTACTGGTACGAAGACCATTCATAATTCCCGCTAGCGACTGAATACTACACGATAGAGATCCAGAATTGAAATAAACTAACTTGCACCCAAGGCACGGATACCACATGCCTCGCACCCACGCACGAGACGCCTTCTACAAGCAACTCGAGGAGGAGCGATCCGCGAAAACCGCCTAGGGAAGAGGATAAAAAGTCGAGAGGGCAAAACAATAGCATGCGATATGAAGGGGGTGAGTGGGGACTAATAGAATTGGACAGCCTTTCTTTCCCGTGGTCGAAGGATGCTATAGACGACGGTTGTGCTTCGGAAGCTTTTAGGACGGTCGACTGTATTATACGAACGAGCATCCACCAGCCGAATTCATACTCCCTTGAACATTCTCGTTACTTTCTAGTGTCAACTGATAAGTGAAATCTGGGACCATGTGCGGAAAATCGGGTTGACCGGTTAGTGACTGCTCGACCGTGATGTGTTGAGAAGGTCACATCTAATATTAGATGATAAGTATCCAACCGATGGCAAGATCTGCGAATGGAATTATAGGATATATGTTGGTAATTGGAAAAGTAGTTGAGCTTTTCACTGCTGGTGACTGGTATGAGATCGTGAATCCCTCAAGATGAAACTTGGGAATGAAAATATATGCTTGGTTCCCATCTCCTAATTAATAGAGAAGCCATAAATGACACATGATGGATTGTATAGAATGAAGTGTGCTTTCATATAAACCCAAACTTTGCAGGTTGCTCATTAATACACTACACCGTAATGAACAATTCCGTCATCTACAGTAAGAGACAGAGACAATTGGATGCCCAAATTGGATGCCCAAATAAAAGGTCATTGACATAACTTAAATTCATTCTTTTCTGGTATAAGATAGTGCAGGCAATCCGTCGCTTCCAATTTCTTGAGTGCAGTATCATGTATCACCCCCACCATCACTCTTCGCCTCAAGCTTGCTCCCCTCCCAGACGGTAGTCTCGACCATAAAGCTTCCTTTTTTATCCTGGCACCTAGATAACTCCACCAACCCAAATGATTAGTCTACTCAACTTGGTAAAGGGGTAAAATAATTTATTCGAATTTAACGAAGCACAACTCACCTCCGAAACCACCGCTGCACGGGCCAGCATCGCACAGGACTATTACCAATCTCGGGCCGGTCGATCTGGCATTCGTACTGGACCATCGAGAAGAGCTCGCAGGCGGACAGGTCGATGCGGCCACCCTTTCGCACCTTGCCGTTGCTGGTCTGGATCTCGGACTCGAGCTGCGAGGCCGGGAAGACGCGGCACGGTGGTGTCATATTGACTTTGGGTTGTGGTTGTGGTTGTAGTTCATAAGTGAGAGAGAAGTGAAGTGAAGTGGAGATTGAGAATGAATGCTCCGACGGCGAGACACGTTGGTGCTCAATTGCTTGGGGAGATTGAGGAGGGTAGTTTGGAAGAGGTGCGTATATCGTATAATATAATGATGATGAAGGTTGAAAGTTCAATTGGATTCCAAGTCTCTTCAAGCTGAAGTTGAAGTTGTCAAGTCTTATCTTATCGTCATCTCATATTCTTCCTCTTATTCTTTTTCAAAATTTATATAAAGTATAACACCACCTAGGTACATAATTAATGATATAGCTGACCTCATGCATTTTGATATACAGCTCCTTGATTCACTCCATGCGAGTCTCTCCGACAGTCACTCTACTATCCGTCCTGAAATCCCCATAGCGGCACTCGCCAACATCGCAACCCGTTATCACAAAGAAACACGATCTGCGCCACCCCCCGTTTTGTCCGTGAGCGGTCGTTACTTGGCCTTACTATACCACTTGATATCAACTCTCATCGCCGAACCGCACAACTACACCGTAGTGGTAGTCGACGCTGAGGGTCGTTTCGACGTAACCCGACTTCTTTCTTCGTCAACTCACCCTCATTCCGGTAACAGTTATCCTGCACAAGTCGCCGACCTACGTCACGTCTATGTGTACCGCCCTGCGCGGGGTCAGGAGCAAGTACAGGCGGTCGTGGCGGCAGCAGGTGAGTGGATGCTGTACGGAGCACACGGAAGCCGGGCGCGGGAGTGGTGGGGCACGGTGGTGATCGGAGGAGGTGTAAGTGTGAAGGGTGATGTGAATGCGGGATGGAAGGGTTGGCTGAGGGTTGAACGAGAGGGGATAAATGGGTTTCCTGCTGGTATTAGTGTTGAAGAGGCCCTGCGTGATAGGGAGAAGAGACAGGAGGTGGTTGATGCAGCAGGATGGGTGGCGTCGTCAAGTGTCGGGGGATATGTGTGGAAGGGCGGTTGAGCTGTGTGTACCTATTCTAGTAGTCATTGATGCTTTCTACGTGCAAGCCTAGGTATACTCATAAACATCCAAACATAATATAGCATCTAAAACCATGGTCATAGGAAAACCTAATGTGTCACCTTAAGTTACGAATAATGTCAATACCGTGGATTGAGTTTCAAACTACAAATAATATAGCACCGTCTAAATAAAGCAAAACGGAGTTAATTCGTCGGTGCGACTTAGGAATTAAACCCGATTCGGTATTTAAAGAGACGTCATAGTTCCACTCTGTTCTTTACACCAACGGTCGGACCCAATCCTTCAACAAACGGTCTTAATCATCGTCATCCATTTCGCAAATTGAGTTGTTGCGAAAATGGCTTCACAGCAGCAACAATATGGTGTTTTAACACCAATCCAACAATATAATCAGCTTCCCTTCTCCGTCATTCCAGCAGCATCACAATCACAACCACAACCACAGCTGCCACCACAAGCGCAACTCCAACAGCTTCAACCACAACCTGCGTCCGAATCTACAGTACCAGCAACCTATCAACAACCACAACTACATCCACCACCGCCGCCAGCTTTACCACCCAGCGCCAATATCGTCGCACAGCAGCAAACCGTCACCACCAATTCCAATGGCGCGATATCTACAATACCACCAACAACAACAGACGATGTCCCCTCCGAACCGCAGCGCAAACGCCGTCGCGTAGGCCGACCCCCCAAATCGCAAACCATACCAACCCACCTCTCCCAGCAACACCCACCAAATCTTTCTCTTCCTCCCCAACCACCACAACCACAACCACAACCACAAATCCACACCCCACACCCCCTAAACAAAGGCCCGTACCAAACCGCCGAAGACGCCGTCTTCTCGCTGCAGCTGCACGTCTTCACGTCCGGGTACGGCGTGTCGCAGAAGCGCACGGTCAAGGAGAAGCTGGCGTCGGGCCGGTACGACCCGGCCGGCCCCGTGATCCGCAAGGACTTCTCGTGCGACCGCGGCGGAAGCGAGTTCGTGTCGCAGAGCACCGGGGAGCGCCGCCGCGAGTCCAAGAAGTGCGGGTGTCCGTGGAAGGCCGTCGCGCGACGGCTCAAGAGGGAGGGCGATCGCTGGTTCGTCGACGTCTTGGACCCCCGTCACAACCACCCCGCCACCCCGCCCGAGCGCATGCACACCATCGCGTCGTACCGCCGCTGGCAGCGCGAGAACGGCGCCGGCGTGCGCGGCGCCGTGGGGAGGCTGGCTAGAGCCGCGGCGATGCCGGCGAAGCGCGTGGCGGATTACTTGAAGGGCGTCGTTGTCGATCCCGACCTCGATCGCGTGGATAGACAGATCCTGCGCGCGCTGAGCATCGGCGATGTCGAGGTGCCGCCTCCGCCGCCGCCGCCGCACGGGGATGCTGGCGCCGCGCAGAGTGTCACCGTGTTTGATGTCGTCGCGGGTAGACCTACGATTATTCTCCAGGAGAATGTGTTGCCTTCGAGTGCTGCTACTGTTGGTGGTGCTCGTGCGGGCGTGGGGGGTGTGGGTTAGATTCATTGTATGGATTTCACCGTCTCGCCTACCTATTTCCCTCCTACAAGACCTTGGCTGCCGAGGATCTAGTATATACAAGGCCTTCGATGTTGCGAGGGTTGAAGCCATGATAGGAGTCGCAAAGCAAAGCACAGGCAGACATCGGCATTTTTACTAGTTAGCTACCTAGTACCTAACTAACACTGCCCATAATGTATAATACACCTACTGTACATATATACGAGCCGAAGCATGGCAGGAACATGATAATGAGTTATGAATTATTACGACTGAAAAGGCTACGAACGATGACATATATGATGAGACTGCTTTAATTACCTATATAAGCATGAGGGATCGTTCATTTCTTTAGATTATGCAATGCTACTAATGCCGTGCTATGCTATGCTATGCTATGCTATACTATATAAATGCAAATCTCAGCCTGGCAAACCCTCGTCTGGTATACCCAGCAGTACATCCAACTCGATCTCTGGGTTATATACATGCTCCTATCCTAAATGTGGCATTCTTATGATGAAGTTGACGGCGTTGTAGAAGTAGTGTCGGACACGTCAGAAGACTTCTTAGCATGGCAAGTAGCACACGCGGCCAAAATCTTTTTACTTGACTCCCGCGCTTGAAGACGATCGTGGTAATTTTTCAAATTTCCAAAGTTTTCGAGCCCGGCTCCACAATAGTCTTCAACATCGTTGTCTCCAGTGATGTGATGAAGGACGGGCCAAAAAGCGTAATCGGCCAGCGTCATGGTAGGTCCCGCGATGAACTCGGTGCCTTCAGCAGCATACGACTCCCACGTGGCTAATTCAGTCTTGAACGCCTTAGCATCCGACCCAACTCGATACTTTTCCAAGAGAGTGAGTGCCTGTTGGAATCGTGTGAACTCCTTAGCAAGATCTCTCCTCGATGGATCGGCTTCAGCTTTCTGACCATAAACACGGTCGAGATATAACATAATCGCGACATCGCCTTGGACGGTCGTTTTGGCTGAATCGTTATCGACAAACTTGATAGGAAGGTCTCCCGGGACAGCTCCGGGATCCCGAGTAGGCTTGCCGTCTTGCCAGTTAAATAGCGGCGACATGCTGCCCCTTGCATATCCGACTTCATATTCCGCAAGCATCAACTGAATTCGCATATTCACTACCATATCAGGCGACAAAAATAATCGAGGTGCAGTGGATAAATGCAAGACATCGAATCCTACGCCGTAATATTCATCCCAGTCAAATTCTGTAAGTTGGTTCTCTCGGCCGAAACCTTGGAGCATCTTGATTGCTTCAGGTGTTTGTCCGTTGATAACCGGCTTCGCAGACTCCTTGGTTTTTGCTGTAGCCCCTTGGCCCCAAATCATCTTGCTGTCCTTGCTCAGAAAAGTTCCTATCTGTCTGAAAGTCAGCGAGATGCGGCCACCATCATATGCCAGTTCTTCGTCCGACTTTTCACGTTCCATCCTCTTATCCTGCCGGATGCCGTGAAGCCAACGCATGTTCGTGGTTAATCCCATCTGGAACAACGAGTTATGTGGGAGGCGAGCTCGTTGAACCTGACGTTTCAAGTCGGTGGGTTGGGGCTCTGCGTCCGTCGACGCCCGATTCTTTGGCTGCCTTTTCGTCCGTAGTGTCATGGTTCGCTCCGCTCCCAAGCTAACATTAGCAATGAAGCTGCCTTTGGTAATGTCCAGGGTCTTGTCGCTATGCTCCGAAATGTAGTCGTTGCCATCGCGATAGAATTGGATAAGCACATGGTTTAAAGGGTGATCCAGATTTTTCTCGACCACTTCCTTGATCTTGAATACGGTGGGAGAGAACGGTAGTAGCGGGGGTGATTCGTCTGACGGATGGCGATAGATCGGTATAGTACCGTCTGAATTTGTCTGTCCCTGGACGGCGACAAGCCGTGGTACCTCACCTCCTTGATGAGACATCCGCTGCCATTGCACTTCGTCCCTTATCTTTTCGAAGATGTTCTCGGACAATGATGGCGGAAGTATGTCGTAGATAACCTTGGTGTCACCCTCACACAAAGGTTCACTTTCACTCGGCTTTATTATCTCTCCGGACGCCATCATTTCGCTGCTAGTGTTAACTTCAGCTTCGATAACTTTTGGTGGTGCTTTTATTCTCAATGAATGATTCTCACTCACAACAGTCGCTACAGAATCCAAGCTACTCTTTGGATTTTCTGGTGACGATATAGATTCGATTCGGCCTTTTGCCAGATGAGCCTCGCCGTCTTTTAATACATTCGGGTTAGAAACACCGTCCTTTTGTTCTTTGTGCAATTGTCTTTCTTCTATTGTGTCCCGAGAAACATTGTCATTTCTCGGGGTTGTAGGTGGCGATGTTTTGTAGCCCCGCTCCGGAGGTCGGGTCTGCACATCCTTTTTGTTGCTGTGATTACTTTGTGACTCATCATCGTCCGACAGCTCAGGTCGTGCGGCTGATTCGGCCTCATCCGAACTCGAAGCTGAAGCTCTAACACGTGATTTTCGGCTGCGCCCTGTTGTCATCTTTGGGCTCACCATGGGTTGAATCGGTACTGTTGCACCTTGCGCAGGTGATTTGTCGTCGGTAGTATCGGCTGCACGCTTACCATTTAGCGACAGGTTCTCAAACGACGATAGGATATCTGAGGTTGAAGACGTAGCCGAATCGTCCTTTTCCTCGGCGCGACGTACGGTAGAGAACCTGCTAGCTGGGGAAGTAGCTGGCCTTTCACCTGACCTCCTTGATATCTTCGTCTTGGGCTGAACAGACGCTAAAATATCCGATGCTGCTAGAATATCACAACCCGTCGTTTTCGAAATATGCTTGATGGCATTGCGGTGTCGCATCATGTTGTGGTACCCACAGCAGTCGTCAACTATGGTGATGGTATATCCGTGACTCGCAGCATCGACAGCCGTGGCCATTACGCTGACGTTACTCGTAGATCCGCAGATGAACAACTCGGTGACAAGTCTCATACGTAGTAATCGAAGCAGTTGGTCGGACCTGAAAGCAGAATAATGTGTCTTCATCATCGAATAATCCCTAGGTCCTACGACCTCCTTGACGGTCGGGTGCATCTCTATCCCTGATGAGCCCGGACGAACACATTTCGGCAAATTTGGAATCTCCTGTGTCAAGAAAGCCTCTGGGCACTTCGTAGGCTGTGCTGTCTGTGGTGGTGTCTGATGCCGCCGGCTTCGTGAGGCTTCCGGAGATCGAGGAGAGACGGATCGGTCTGATGTTAAGATCTGCTCCTCCTGAGGAGACCGTGATTTCTCAAATCGACTACATACCCAGATGATATCACCACCACCCTGACGAAAGCCAGTAACTAAGTCTGCCAACCGATCTGGAAGGTCAGAGGGGAAATTAATGGGCAAGGCACCATTCTCGTCCAAGAAGTCATTCTGGGCATCGACGACGATAAGTGCCCTACGAGTGGACAGAGATGGGAGAAGGCTCCTGTCTATGGGAAACATGACTATGACGCTTGATATCCAAAAATAAAAAATTCGAATTCCCTTTGAGATATCTCAAGAACTGTCCTAGAGAAGATTTATATTAGGACTATAAAGCTTGAAACGAATGAGGGATCAATGGATTGCTCACTTTCTTCCTGCCCTCTCTTGAAACACGATTTATCCGTTACTACGACATGCTCGAGACTAGCAACCTTGAAACTGGGCAAGAAGCGAGGTTGCTGGTCAAGGACGTGACATAAAAGTACGATCTAGCTAAGACCCGGGATATTGATTGTATCACTAGGGCTGTAAGCTAAAGCTTGGCGATCCTCGTTTGGGCTAAACGTCGTTGGAGAGCCAAGGGAAGATGAATCCGCCAATACCAAGAAATGAAAAACGGGTTTCTTTATGAAAACAGTGTTAGAACGATGAATACAAGGACGGAGGAGAAGGAATTTCGAAAGGGTTGTAAATAGAATTAGTCAGAAGCAAAAGTAGAAGTAGAAGACAAGTAAGCTTGGTGAGATCCTCGGTTGACAGATATTAAGAATAGAGGAACATGATGAGATAGGTAGATCTGAGCAGAATGAATACCTATATTATCCATAAACATGAATACATGTACAGTCTATGGTCTCGGCCGACAACATACAACATGTACTGAAGAAGAGTAGTAGGATCGGTCACAGGTTACATAGGGATTGATTAACTGACGGGAAATGGAGAAGAGAAAGATCAAAATAGGAAGTATGGATACATGGTAGTGGGCAGGGGGTTTACTACTAAAAACGGCCCCATTCTTGACATGACGATGCGTACCTAGGGTCCATATGCATGTGAAGCAGGTAGGTAATCATAATAGCAACGGGATAATTAATGAAAAAAAATTAGTATTCTTTTCCTTTTCTTTCCATTAAAAATACAAGGGAAATCGGAGGGTGGAGTGGAGAGTAAGAAGGGGGTGAAAGATGCAAAAACTAGGGGGGTGTGAGATGAAGAATGGGAAAGTCAAAAAGTAAAAAAAAAGTAAAAAAGACGATAGGGTAGCATTCAAATTCGCACAATCAGATTCTTTTTTTTCTCCATGCTGAGCAAGCACATTGCTTTGCGACTTACGAGTTACCCTTTCAATCCACATGGAAGACTAGGATACCCTGCAACTTCCAAGGTCTCTCTCTCCGATTATGTTTCTACTTTCCTTCTTTTTCTTTTCTCTCCTTTCTCTCTTCTAGGCAGGTATGATCCACGATTGTTTTACAAGGTTAGTACCTGCTGTACAGATGACTGGACTGCACAATTGAGATCCATACATCTACAGTGGACTCAATTCACCTAAAGCAGTAGAGTAGAGTTTTAGCGGTCAGTTAAATAATCCATCCATCACAGTACAATACGCTGTACACATAATAATGTTTCAATCACCCACCAAGGCGCATACTTAGACATAGGCATAAGTACATGCACTACTATGCAGCTCAAGCTTGAGTCTTCAAATCAGAGCAACATATTCGAACTTTACCTTGACCCCACCAAAACTCTATCTTCTCTCCCCTCTCTACTGTACTACTAATTCCGTATGTATCTTCCGCATCCCACATTTATTCATCCTACTTCTTTTCTACCTCTGCCTACTCCAAGGCTGCTAGACAAATAATAGGACGATGCTATTCGCCTTGACCCTCATTCCCTCTCCATACACTCTGACACTCTGTCACTCATTCCTCAGCTAGCCTCAACCTTGCAAGTTGAGTCCTCATAAGCGGTACTCAGATGCACGCTCGGCCCGGTAATCTGCGAATCTGATGAGCAAGGCTGGCAAATCAATGCGGATCGGCGCTGTTTGATCGCAATCTGGAAGTGCGGCAGATTCGGATGCCAACGTGATTACGCCAATCTGTTCTAGACCTCCTCATCGAAGACTTGTTCCCCCCCGTTGACGAAATTCTCCGCTATGACAGAGATGTCCACCACTGCATCAGAATGCATGGACAGATGGAGTCGTCTCGAGCTTGACTGCATTCTACTCGTCGATCAGACTATGATGCTCTGATCTCTCTATCGTATCTGCGTCTCTAGTGCGAAGCCCTAGCGCAGACCATAATGGCATATCGAAGCCACTACAGAGACCCGCCATGATCTACAACGCCATATACAAATTTAGAACCAAGTACATGAGCTATGCAATATAGCACGTATAAATCCTCACCATCTTGACCAGGTTTACCTATACTCGCTATACCCATAGTGGTCAACCAACTCTGAACTTACTATCCTCCTGGCCAAGGTGTCCTGTCTAGGCAGTTGACTTGGCAGCGAGGTGTGCAGTCGTAGCCTGACATGCTACGTGAGGCATTAATCATATGCACGTTGAATATCAGATCGGGCTCGACAGGAACACCTATCACCGATCGACGCGGAGTGCAGTTGATCAGGTCCGAGGTTAATAAGGTCTCATGCTGACAACCCCTTGCCCACGTTGTCAGGTTGTGTAGGTGTCGAGGCGTAAAGGTGTGTAGGTGTGCGTAGCTCCTGACGATCCTTCGGGATAGTCTCACACCTTGTGGTTTATCAACCGCGGTACGAAAACGACCTGCTACCACCGTCAGATTGTATTCCGTGTCGTTGTTAGGTACACATAGGTAGGTTGATAGGTTAGGTATAAAATCTAGAATAACTCCTTCGAAGGACGTGCAGCGGTGTGACATGTATTTAACCGCTTGCAAGGAACAGCCATGTTTCGATCAATGGAGAGGAAGATATGTTCACGCGAATGGCACTTCAACGATCTCGCCCTCGTCCAACCATCGCTGGCCATCGTCATTGGTCGCCCTATCTGCTAACGTTCTCGCCATTCTCCTGACGTAGACAATTTATTACTACAAATGAACAAACAAACTAGGGCCTGGAAAAGAACCATGCAGTTTACATCGTACACCATGCCCCAAATTGAACCCCACGCCGACGAGCCGACTGGCTTACCTTCCTGCTCAGATATCTTGAATAGATACATGATACTATCTTACGTAGCCTCTCGTTTTCGTGTAGGGTAAGTTAGGCAAACACCCTTTCAGCGGAATAATAACCAAAATAACCTGCTATGCATGGGTAACATTCATGCCTAGGACTCTCTAGATCGTGGTGACATTCTATCATGGGAAGGATGCATGATATAGGTATACACCAAATCTGGCATCACGAATCCTGCGGGAGCGACGGGGTCGGGTCTGTACTTCGTAAATTGTAGTGCAAAACTCTACGCTGTATTATGCTTGAAGGGTCGAAGGGTCGAAGGGTCGCGGGGTTTAGTCAGGGGGAAGATGCCGTCAGCTTGTCAGACGTAAGATCTTTATTATGGTACTCGCTGAACAACCAGACAACCCATAGGTTGGCGGGCGAGAATTGTTGGTCGTTTACGGATATCACCCATATGTACGTTAGTGACTTGACAACTGTAGGTATTATGCAGGCGATACAACCTTGAGCGGTCGCCCGCTTCTGCATACATATATATCTGCGGATACGTGGACGTACATAATATAAGTAACAAGACATGCATACGCACCACACTACTACGATGGATCTTCCCTGAAAGCCGCGTGTCAGAGTGATTCTCGTCGAACCAGCTCCTTTGGAAACTTCCGATACAGAGCGGTAAACCCATACTTCTCAATTACTATGTAACATGTTGCCGTCAGCAATATGTAATGAAATGTATGTAAATGTACAAGCGGGCGTTTCCGTAACTTACATATTCCGCCGCGGGAGGATCGGGCATGCCTCAATGGGGGAGGTGAGAATTCGGAGCTGAAAGGTGAAAAAAGAAAAAGGGAAAAAAAAGAATGGGCCATTCTAGGGACCAGATGGGGTTACGATGATGACGACTCGGCCGAGTGAGTACATCTACATACTTAACACATGCCCTGTCACTTGAAACGGCTGGACGGTTGGCTATGCCTCATTATCACGGTTATTATACCACCACGGCATCTATCCGATTTATTACCTACACTGTTGGGGGCCACATCGCACCGTCGGATGGTTCGTTTCGCCTTAGTCGACTGACCTCGTTCTCGTATTACCAATCAAAGAATACAGAGTACTCAAATCAAACATGTACCTATTATTCAAAGTACCTAGGAGGTAGGTAATTGGGTATGTGAGATGTGAGATATGAGAGGTATTTGAGAACAAGGGGCTACGACGTGCCCATCGGATCTTAGTTTGCCATGTGGTAGATGACGTGACTTGTTTTATGTACTCTAACATCCCAGGTCTAAACAATTCTAGGAATATCTATTCGTCTAGATAGAGCGTCTATGCATACAATTCTACAGGATCTCATTGGATCGTCCTTCTTCAAGGTCCCCCCATGTTCCTGGCCGCTAATTGCAAATCTATTACTACTTGCCGGCGGCTTCTCCTCTTCTGCCACCCCATGCCGTGGATCAAGACACGTAGGTAGGTAGTAGCGAAACAACACATAGATCTATATTCCCGTGACTCTCGTTACTCCTGCTCTTATGTAGGATTTTGCACGCTAGCGATTAAGTCGTCAAATCCTGAATTGCAATTCGCGGACCATCAAGACCCAACCAAACGTGCCCGCTGTTTTCTCTCTTCCTTTCTTGCTTGTCTGTCTGGCTGGCTGGCTGGCTGGCGTCGCATCGACAATTGCAACTTCATCCTGTTACAGCAGCCAGTAATTGTTCCATCGAGCTCAACTGCCGGCTGATCTCGCTGAAGTTCGGCCGCTCGGTCCCGATAGGATTGGAGCATCGGCGATGCAGAGCCGCCTGTTGCATCGCGACCCGTAGTTTCGCCTCGTCGAAGTTCGGCTTGGTGATGGTCCAGATGTCCTCCATCAAGTGAGCGAAGGCGAGCACTTCTAGTCGCTCCACCTTCTTATGTTCTCGGTCGTCGTATATAGATGCTGCGCCGAAGTCTCCTAGCAGCGCGTGTCCGTCCTCGTTGAAGAGCACGTTGTGCGCATACAGGTCGCCGTGTGCTACGCCTCTGTCGTGCAGGTGTTCTGCCGCGCTAGCGACACCTCGAAGGATTTTCAGTCCCTGTCGCGTGGTCAATTGGACCTCGTGCGAGAATTGGTCCCTTGTGCAGCTCTGTAAGGAGGGCGGCTGCCCTAATGTCTTGTAACAGGTCGGGATGAGTTGTAGAACGAGCCCTGCCTTGTGGGGGTGGTCAGTGATCTTCCCCAGGGGGTCGATGAGGTTGGCGTGCGATCCCGCTCTGATGCACGCTTCCATCTCGTCTGTCGGCGTTCCATCGCTCGTGACGTCCCCCTTGAACAGTTTGATGGCCACCTCCCGTGCCTGGTCAACCTCGCTCCATAGTCCTTTCGAGATAATCCCCGATGCGCCCTCGCCTAAGTGATCATGAATTTGGAGATCAGCCCAGCTGATCTCGGACAGGAAGCTGGCGGCGGCGGGTGTGGTGTCACGGAGATCCTTTGGTGTCGCGGGTAGCGAACAACATGGATTTCCGGCAAATGAGAGGAAGGCCAGTTCCGGTAGGTCGAAGAGCCAGTCTGGCAGCTCCTCCAGCTCATTCGCAGAGAGTCGCAGCAGCCCGAGCTTCTTACATGCGGCCATCTCATCCGGTAGACGACGCAGCTGGTTTCCGGCCAGCATGCACTTCTGGAGGCGCCGGCATCGTCCCACACTCCTGGGGAGAGCTCGTATCTGATTGTCGGTGAGAATCAGCCAGCGCAGGTTCGGCGGCAGGGAATCCTCCGGGATCTCGACCATTTGGTTGCTTCGGAAAGCGACCATCTCGAGCTCGGGACATGATGCTAGCTGCTTGGGGAAGATGGAAAAATTGCAGTTGGAGAAGAATGCAATTTTGAGCTTCTTTAGCTGGCTGAAGTCATCGGGCAATGATGATAGTCCTGTGCCGGAGAGGTCGAGATGTTCGAGGGAGCTGGCGTGGTTGAAGATCTCGAATGGAAATTGACTCAGGGGTTTTGAGATCTTCAATTTGGTCTGCTCGCCATGATTCCCGTCTGACTTCGTCACTTGATGCATTATTCAGCTACTGTACGGAGATTGATAAATAGACCTTTTGATGTCAGGCACTGCTGAGTGAAAAGCTATCAGGATTGGGATGATAAATGGAAAAGGATAAAATGGGATTGTCGAGGGCGCCACCAGGTTGAGACGACTAGGCCCCTTGATTGAAATGACGATGACGAAGGTTGTTATCTCGGTTAATGCCAGCTTTTTTTTACTCAAGCCATGACTTGAAGATAAAAATTGCACTTGAAAATCGATATCATATCGCGTTTAACAATTATAATTTATACACAGATTTTATTTTTATTTTGCAACTTTCTATCGCTAAGATTTGACTAAAACATACATAATACGTTTTAGACAGTCTTTATAAATTCATCAGCCATCGAACTATATATGAATAGAAAAAAAGAGTATCATTAGTAATTCAATCTGGTTCATTATTGTATAGATATCTAGTGCATGGTGGTTAGTTGTTTCTACTTCGCTAACAACTCACGATGCAATTTTTGGAGGTGATGAAGCATCTCGTCCCGCAGATAGTGAGCCACGCTGCCACAAGAAATTCAGCCCATTAGCCACAAATCCACTTAAAGTTCTGCATGTTCCTGAAGTGACCCACTCTATTCAATGATTCAGTCAGCCGGATAACTACAGTAAGACCCCTGTTCACTTTCTCAACCTATCCGCTTAGAACTTCAAGCTCTCCCAAACCTCGAGCTTCATCTTTTTTCCATCCTCATCGTCCAGCGACGCTTATTTAGTATCTTACAAGCATCGCGTCCCATAATCTCCCTCTCTGGATTATCTTTACGCCCTAACAACCCGCGATTTGTCACGCGCGACACGACCGCCTTTGCTGGTGCCTTTGGCAAACGTTATCGATGTTCATTGAGGCTGCGCTTGGTGTCTGAAAGCAGCGGATCTTCAAAATAGATGGAATACATGGCCATATTCGACTGATCACACGTCTCGGGTTCTTGCGCCTCGTCCTCTCGTCCTTTCCATACTATTTTCGACACATCTTGGGCGTCTTGATATCGGTCTATCTATTTCCGGATCGTGATTGCCGATTCGGCCTCCGAACAAGCTCTTCGTAGCGGAACGTCACCAACGCGTCGGCGGCTACATCCGGGCCGTCAGTGCAGATCGGAAAGGTTCGATAATCGATAACGACTCTAAATATTTTCGTATTCTCATCAGTATCTATAGGGAATATCGCGTTTCTACTTATCCAACCCATTTTAGACTCGATACACTACCGGAGATAGATCGATTCAAGATGGATACCCCCCTTAAGCGCGCTAGTCCTAGCGATGACGACCAGGATCAATCTCCTGAGCCCAAGCGACAGCGTACCGAGGAGTCCGATTCCCGCTCCACTACCCCAGCCGAAATCATTCCTCCGGAGAAGGCATCTTACGAGATGACGAAGCGCATCTCGGCAGGAGATCCCGGAAGAGAGGGCTTGAAGCGATCGATCGCCATGGCGCTGAAGCAGGTGGGCTTCGATTCTGCCGAACCTGAAGCTCTAGAGAGCTTTACTGAGAATGTTGATACATGTACGTACGAAGTACATTTTTTTTTAAGTTGGAAATGCAGCTCTAACAATTTCATAGATCTCACTGGGTTCGTGAGTGATCTTCATCGTGTGTCAAATGCGGCGAGGAGGAATGACATTATTCCTACCGACTTCGAATATGTTCTACATCGACATAATCTTCCCTTGTCCGCTTTGAAGCCTCACCTTAAAAACACTGTGCCGAAGGACCAGCTTCCGCCCACCTATTTCGATCCCATCAAGGAAGATGTTTCGCACTTGCTGAAGACGAGGCCATACTTAAGCGAAGAGCTATCTGGCAAGAAGGAGAAGGAAGAGCGACCGTGGATACCTAAAGGTTTTCCGCCGTTCGCTCCGCCGTTCACGTACAAATTCACACCACTCAACCAAACTCCGAACTATACCAAGGAACAATTGCAGGCAGAGGCAGATGCGAAGAAGGCTGAGCTAGCGCTGAGACATATCAACCGGGCTGCTAGAATCAGTCGGCAGAAGGATCTCAGGGCCATAGCGCAACGCCAGGTATTGGGCAAACAACGGAACCAGGCGTGGGAGGGCATTATGACTGAACTCCTACCCCCTTCCAAAGGGGTCGATAAAGCGACCGAGATTGCCGATCACAGCACAATCGTGAACTTCGGTGCTAAATATGGCCGGAAAGGTGTACCCAAGGCTAGCCGACGAGCACAAGCAGATCCCATGAACGGCTTGAATTGAGGGAAAGGTGCCAGTCGCCAGGCTGCATATCTGCTCAGATTCGAAGGGTGTTTGCCTGATCCTGTTAGACCTCTATGGAATACGATCCTAGGTTCTTAAAAGAATGGCTCAGGGGACATCCTTCAAAGCATCATGGTTGCTCCTACTCCCAATACGATGGGTAGACGGCACCTAAGGAGGATACCTATCGATGTGGAAGCAAATATGATCTGGTGCTGTTTCGGCAGGTCACATCAGACAAGCACATGATAAAACCCTTTAAGATGCTACGATTTGCTTGGCAATACTAGGCATACATAGGCTTTGGCTTTCTTATGCCGTAAAGCAGCTGGGTTTCGCAGATGAAAGGCCACACTTAGTATGGATGAGGTTGATAAGTCTATTCGACTTGACCCCTCGGTAATTTGGCGTTCCGGAGAGCATTGCTACTTTGATACCCAACTCTAATAGAGTACTGCTTTTATATATCCATCTGCTTTTGTTGTCGTTGTTATTTTACTGCATCAGGGTTTCATTCGGTACGTATACAATCCAATTCCCATTACTTTTTAAAGCATGTGTAAGCATGAATCTAATCGTGCTGTCTTCAAGTTACTTACCTAAGTAAACGAGGTTATCCATAACATGTACCTACCCTCAGCTACAAATTTGCCAGTGCTATGTTAAAAGGTAGGAAGGTACCTAGCTGCCTAGGTCATTGAACAGCTGTTGCCGGCCGAATTTCGATTGGCTTCCAGGTGGCACAATTAAGCTCAAGAGTTCGCAGTGTTGATTGGCTGCAGCCCCACCTTCCTAATCCCACAGTGAGGCTAGACTGTGTTAATTACTAGTTAGTCGGATTTAGCGATTCGACCCTAAGAAAATCGCACACTTTTTTTTCTTCGGGGAAAATTTCCAAAGAATCGGACAACTGCGATTCCTTGATCATCAACGCGAAGCAACTTTAACCATTTCCTCCTCCTCCCTGAACACGGTCAACTTCGCGATAGATCCGGTTATCCCTTCATCATGGCCGAGCAACTTATTCTCAAGGGAACCCTCGAGGGCCACGTAAGTTGCAATTCATTCATCCATCAATCAATTGATTCTTTTTTGTCTGTTCGATGTTGATATTCGATTCATTGGTGCGGTTGCATGCGAACGAAAGGCGCATAGCCTACATAACATGCTATCAACCCAAATGGAGAATACGAACAGAAAACAGAAAAAAGAGAAGAACCAAATAAAAATAACAATAGCTAACCATTATCTTCAATAACAGAATGGCTGGGTCACCAGCTTGGCTACCTCCATGGAGAAGTATGATCTCAACCAACCGATTCGATACTATATAAACGATCGCAAGCTTACCCGTCATGATACAGCCCCAACATGCTCCTCTCTGGTTCCCGTGACAAGAGCTTGATCATCTGGAACCTTACCCGTGATGAGTCGCAATACGGTTACCCCAAGCGATCTCTCCACGGTCACTCTCACATCGTCTCCGACTGTGTATGTTCTTTACTCTCTACCAAAAATAAGATTGGAATTAAGACGAATGCTTGTGGTGGATAGATGGATGAATTTACTGACGGATTGGTATATTTAGGTCATCTCCTCCGACGGTGCCTACGCTCTGTCTGCCTCTTGGGACAAGACTCTCCGACTTTGGGAGCTTGCCACCGGTACCACCACTCGACGATTCGTCGGCCACACCAACGATGTCCTCTCCGTCTCCTTCTCCGCCGACAACCGACAGATCGTCTCTGGTTCTCGTGACCGAACCATCAAGCTATGGAACACCCTAGGTGACTGCAAGTTCACCATCACCGACAAGGGCCACACCGAGTGGGTGTCCTGCGTCCGCTTCAGCCCCAACCCCCAGAACCCGGTCATCGTCTCCAGCAGTTGGGACAAGCTGGTCAAGGTACGTTACTATTTCATTTCTATATCTACAAGACACGGAAAAAAAAAGAAAAAAGAAACGCTTTCATATGATGCTTCTGCATAATTAAGTATTTGCTACTTCAGAGCTTGTTCGCAAGCCATGAGACATCCTAAACACCATTGCACTGATGATACGCACCCTATCAATATTTGATACACCTCTCTAATATGTGAAATGCGCATTCAACTGCTAACCTTCACACTATTTAGGTCTGGGAACTCTCCACCTGCAAGCTCCAGACCGACCACATCGGCCACACCGGATACATCAACACCGTCACCATCTCCCCCGACGGATCGCTGTGCGCTTCCGGTGGTAAGGACGGTACCACCATGCTGTGGGACTTGAACGAGTCCAAGCACCTGTACTCCCTCAACGCCGGTGACGAGATTCACGCGCTTGTCTTCTCGCCCAACCGATACTGGCTCTGCGCCGCCACGGCCAGCAGCATCATCATTTTCGACCTGGAGAAGAAGAGCAAGGTGGACGAGTTGAAGCCCGAGTTCACCTCGGTCGGCAAGAAGAGCCGAGAGCCCGAGTGTGTGAGCTTGGCCTGGAGCGCGGACGGTCAGACCCTGTTCGCCGGTTACACCGACAACATCATCCGAGCGTGGGGTGTCATGTCGCGAGCATAAGTCAAGTCCTTTTTCCAGGGAGGGGTCGATATTCGGTCATTGACTTACTGGGCGTATGGATTGGGCTGTCATTTGAGTCTTTTTCTAAGGGAATAGGCAACGCTGTGGCCGGCAACGAAAAAAATATCAGGAACGTTGCGTTGCAGCTAGGTTGCTTCCACAAGGTAGACCCAAAATCTAACGAATTGTGAAATCTTTAACTTTACTATTGGTTTTGTTCGTAATTCTCGTGATGTGTGTGTGATCCCGGTGAGATGGTCATTAGAGCCATGAGTAACGTAGAATGTGGCTCACCCAGACAGCAGATATACCTACGCCAGTATGAAGGCGGAGGCAATTGTCGTTGATGAATTATGTTGATTATAAGATCTTCAACACATCCCATTCTCATGCTGAAATATTCATTACAGACGTAAGTATGTATATACGTACACCCTTCTACCAGTTCATATTGTACACTCATAAATCTATATATCTTTACTTTGTTCTTTCTCTCCATCAGACCTTTGAGGTTCCAGTCTTACATTTCCCGACTCAAGGTCGAGATTTTCAACATCCACACCATAAACCGGCGACCTTAGATCCCATCCCCTAACACTCGAGATTGTTTCCTCCTCGCGAGATTTAGAAGACGTAGGTAGTACATGGTCGTGAAAGGGGGACGGAAGGGGAAGGGTGGTGTCCTCGGAAGCCAGGAAGGACGAGACAGGATGCCGGTTTCCCCTGCCACCCCTTTCTTGACTCGGCCACCTCCCCTGGTACGACCGTCTTGGTCGCGAACTTCCCGCGTCGGAGCCCCGGTAGAATGCGGCGATACTGATGAGCGGTAGACCTGCGGCTACTAGTGTCAAGACCCACGATCCGGCGTCGAAAGGGAGCACGCGGGTATTTCCTGGCCCCGCGGCGACGTCGAGACCGGCGAAGAGACCTGCTCTTTGTTAGCCTTCCTTCTTTGTCTTTTATCGGTTTGTCAGGGGTATCTTGGAATCGGAACTCACAAGGTGCCAGCATGAGTATCCCGTTCCCAACAGCCAGGATCTCAAGCGATGTCAACCCTCTACCCCGTCCATTCGCCCCACGCAAAGTCAACGTAATCGAGAACTTCCTCTTTTTACTCCTGAGTATGCGCCGCGTAGCCACGAGATGCAACGCCAGATGCGTGAAGAACACGCCGCAGAAATAAAACACAGACGCGGCGCCCACAACCACAGCAGCCTTCCCCACGGCATCCAACGGCACGGGGAGCGTGTGCCCCTTCAGCGCCTCGGTATAGTGCGCGATCCATATCGCTCTCAGCCCCACGGCGGCGGCGGCAAGCACCACGGCGAAACACAGGACCAGCGGTCGCCACCAGCATTTCCCCGCGGTCGCCGCCGTCGAAGCTCCGCCGCGAGACCCCCAGGTGCGCACGAGCACCTGGCTCTGCAGCGCCAGCGCGGCCTCGGCGAGGGCGAGCTGCAGCACGCTCAGCGCGCTCGAGGCCGTGGTGTCGTCGTACCCGTGCGGCGCGAGCACGGACGCGTCGCGCGTCCACGCCACGTAGTACTCGGTCAATGGCCCGGGGAAGTACAGGACCAGGAGGACGAGCCGCGTCGCGGCGACGGCGAGACACGACACCTGCGCCACGTGGACCGGCCGTCGCAGCTTCCGGGACGGGAGCAGCAGGAGCGTGGTCAGGAGCGAGAACAGACAGAGCCCCAGCTGCACGCCGTAGTTTATGGAGGTGTTGGCTAGACGCACGCGCTGCGCGTCTATGGTGGGCATGGATATGGCTAGGAGGGGGAGGTTGGCGTCGGTGGTGGTGGTGGTGGTGGTGCTGGTGGTGGTGTCGTTGGGGAGGCCGAGGATGAAGAAGGTTTGGTTTCGGGGGTCGAAGGTTGTGCTGGCCATCTTGAGATGGAGTGGCCCGTCCTCGAGGGGGATGATGGTTGATGTGACGAGAGGTGTGGAATAGGTAGGGAAATACTACTAGTCTTCTCTTGTGATTTATTATTTATCACACCAGCACGATGATGCTTCGCCGTCCAAATTCCATGATACACAACAAAAACGCTCCCTCAATGGCGATCGAGACTCCGGACAAGACGAGATTTTCAGGGGACGCCGAAGCATCCAAAGAGAAATAGGCCTCGCTCGCTATGATACACATAGGTACCTAAGTCAAGTACATACTGTGCATAAATAACCGATAGATCGCATTCCCGACAAGATAGATCGTAAGTTTGTGCGCCCCAGAAAAAGCAAAAGAATGTCTCAGCCCTCGTATAACACTTATCTCGATGGCCTAGGTAGTGGAACGCCTCCTTGGCTAGAACCTGTTCTCCTATCTTGCATGTTGCGGGACGCGTAGCTGGAAGAGGGGGGCCCCCCCCCCCCCCCCCGGATCTAGGTTCGTTTTTGCTTTTCTTTTTTTTCGACTTATCTACCCGAAATAGGGTGAGGGCGTGGGTGGGTGGCGGGCTTACCGTGCGGGAGGTACGGTAGTTGAGTGGTAGCATCATCATATCTAGGGGGTTCTGCTTGCATATACAGTATGTAGCTTCGATTTACAGGTTCTTGGACTTGTTGGTATTGGTTTCTAGATTCTGGTCTGTTGCTGTGCTTATGGCAAGCCACCGTATCATGTAGTATGCAGCTTCGTGTCTCTGCTTACCAACTAGTCAATCTAAACTATGCTATTCTCACTCGTAACTGGTTATGACAGGAGTTAGTCCTGATGTATGCTTAGACGGCTGCGAGAGCGAGTGTTTGTTCTTGGACTAAGTCAAGCGATATTCTAAATCATTCTTCTCGGTGTCTACCGGATATCCGGCTTGGTGTATTTATCTTGAGCTGTTCATAGAATACGGCACTATATTCCGACGAAGAACTCAAAAAGACAGTTGGACGATCAGATAACCTTCACGATGCTGGAGGGTTGTATACTCTTCGCTTGTGGCTATGATTCGCTACTAGCATACGATACTAAGTCACTAAACCTAACTACGCCGCAGATTTTTTTTTTCTGTGCTTCCTGTTCTAGAAAGAGTCTAAATCTACCTATGATTGCATCTAGCTTGCAACTTGAGCACCGGAAGGATTCCATGTGGGGATATATAGAACTCAGCCCAAGAGCCCTACACTCAGCCTATCATAAGTTAACAGCGTTTCTATACTAGGTACTGCTATGATGATGATGATTACCATCTTTAGGTTGGTGTTAGTTTGGAATCGAGAGGATGTTAATGTGATATCTTTCGGCTTAAACAATGTCCTGTCCTTTCCTGGGGATGGTTCTGTTCAGTCTTCGCGTTACTCATGTGTCAGCTTTACCCTGAAAGTAGTAAAATTAATATTCAAAGACATCTAGTGAAGCGGATAGTTCAATGCTCAGAACGTCCGGTTGGTCTACTTTCACCATGGCGGGAATAGGGACCTTAACTAAGACAGTATTCACCAACCGTGTATCCCACATATTCAGCCTCTTCCTCATCGCAGCAGCCTTCGCACTACTCATAGTCGATGTAACAGCACCCGTCAGTCATAACTTGGCACTATTATCGGTGAAAAATGAGTACATCCGACGCAATGAAGGTTATCCAGTTGTGCGCTTCGGTAAGTCGAGTCCTAAAAGATCGTTATAGTGCTTGTCCTAGCTATAAGATAGCAATATATTAGCACAATAATACTAACAGAGAATAGGAGCATTCGTTTACTGTCTCCAAATACACGCCGACTTCTCAGAGACTTACAAGTGAGTTAGACTTCACCACTACCTCATAGTTCAAACACAGACCCAACACTAGACAAATGCACAACAACTAGCATAAACTATTACCCAGTCGAAGCCGTCTCAAACATATCCACGCTAGGATCCAGTACCAACTTCGCGGGGCGTTATCTAACATCAGCCATGGTGCTGCATTCCATCGCCACAGCCTTCGTTTTCCTAACGCTGGTAACATCTGTATTCCCACAGAAGCTGATCCCTTCGATCGTAGCCCCGGCTCTCAGCACACTAGCCAGCATACTAGTCTTCATAGCCATGAGCTGTGATTTGTCATATTCCGCGGGTTGAAGTCGCAGCTTCTTAACGACCCGAATAATAACCAGGGTGTGCAGTCGTCGCACCAGTATTTAGGGGAGGGCGGTTCCTTTGGTTCTGGGATGTGGATGCTTGTAGCAGCGTTCGTCTCCTTGGTTCTCTCCACGGTTTTTCTGGTTGCGGAGTGGTGGTTTGGTCGAAGGATAACAGCTTCCAATGCGAGCAAAGATAGAGGAGACATCAACGGAAAAGAATTGGAGAAGATAGATGCGGATGGCATCTCTGACATTCAAGTACCGCCATACGAATTAGGGAACAGACCGGGAGCTGCAGAGCTTCCACAAGGAGATAAGGCGCACCGTCATGAATTAAGCGATCAAGATGGAGGAATTCCTGCCGAGTTGGTGCATCACGAGATGCGTCGCGAATTAAGGGATACTCATATAAACTCTTAGATATTAAGGGGCTATGGGAAGGGCTAGTAAAAGATGCGGTTTCTATAGGATAAATAAATACCTAATTCCATGACGCTGGGACATAACGCTGCTGCAACACTCGGCAGCAAAAACAATTTGAATGCCCAAGTCTTGGTGAAAAATATCTTATTGGCTAAGTCTCTAAGACTAGGTATAAAACAAACTTAGTAGCAAAGATAAAAAGCCCCTAGCTCAATTTCGTGGTCACGATTAAATCAATTCCGCATTCATCTGTAGTGTGGTACAGTTGCTAATGACCATGTACTACAGACTCGTTTTTAGGCCATAGCCAGTAATTCAGAACTCGAAAACTAGCAACCCTCGACGCCCATGACGTGCAAAAACCCTGAAAATGCCGTCTTAACCTCGGATCTTCGGTCCCTGAAAATCAAGGAGGAAGATGGGAATGTAGAAACGCCGACCCTATGCAATAACTTTTATAGTACGTGGGCGGGTTGTCTCTGCCGCTTTTGGGAATTATGCCACACCCACGACTGGCTTCTGTGCAACCCTCTATCCGCATTTATCCATCCTTAACGAATGCTCACTCCAGATCGGTCAGTAAACATGCGCGTGGCGATGTTCATGGCCTGAAGCTCCTGGAAGAGAAGCTTGGCGGCATAGGGGATGTGGATCTGTGCGATCCTCGTCTTGTTCTTGCATGGGCGGCACTCGAATGAACCCTTGCTGAGTATACTAATTATTCTGGTTAGCACTTACTCTGGGCTGGTGTTAAAGGGAACTTACGCAATGGGGGTCATCAGACCACAGATCTCGCAGACGTGGACTCGGAAAGCATCCGAGACCTCGAATAGACGCTCCTTCAGGAAAGAGGCGGCACCGTGAGCAATCATACAGTCACGTTCCATCTCTCCGAAACGAAGACCTCCATCTCTGGCACGACCTTCCACAGGTTGGCGCGTCATGATCTGGACTGGACCACGAGCTCGAGCGTGGATCTTGTCGTCGACCATATGTCTCAGACGCTGGTAGTAGGTGGGTCCAAAGAACACCTGTGCTCGTAGTTTCTTTCCTGTGTGGCCGTGGTACATGATCTCGAAGCCGCGAGACTGATATCCATGCTCACGGAGAAGGCTTGATACCGAGTCAACCGTGACATCGGTAAACGGCGTGGCATCGCCCTCCATTCCCTTGAGGGTCGCCACCTTGCTGAGCAGACACTCGATCAAATGAGCAATCGTCATTCGAGACGGGATGGCGTGGGGGTTGATGATGATGTCCGGGACGATACCCTCGCGGGTGAAGGGCATGTCCTCTTGGCGATATGTGACACCGATGGTTCCCTTCTGTCCGTGGCGCGAAGCGAATTTATCTCCGATCTGGGGGATCTTGGTAGTTCGAACTCGCACTTTGACGTAGCGTAGACCATCTTGGTTCGTAGTAACTATGACGGAATCAATGATACCTGTCTCAGTACTCCTCAATGGTGTCGACGCGTCACGCTTCACGTGCACCTTGGTGCGTTGACCCATCTCCTCGTTGTCCGGGTTGATAGGAGACGTCTTTCCGATGATGATGTCCTCTCCTGTAACACGGACACCCGGAGCGATGATACCGTCATCGTCCAGTTTGTCGTATGTACCCTGCTTGAGTCGTAGTGTATCGGCTCGGAAGGGCTTCTCGAAGGTTTCGACCGTGTTGATTCCCACTCGCTTCTCAGAGTCGCTGTATGACCGGAAGAAAAGACTTCGGAAGAGACCTCTGTCTATACTGCTCTGATTCATGATGACGGAATCTTCCTGGTTGTAGCCTGAATAGCAAGCAATTGCTACGATGGCGTTCTGACCTGCTGGCAGCTCTCGGAATTTGAGGAATTCCATGGAACGTGTGGTGCCGAGCGGCTTTTGTGGGTAGTATAGAATGTTTGCCATCGTGTCCATACGGCGATTGTAATTCGTAAGGAAGAAGCCCATAGCTTGTTTACCCATAGCCGATTGGTAGGTATTACGAGGCGACTAGAAAAGGGTTAGCAGAAGATGGAAGAAGAGGGGGGGATATGTAAGTCACGTACCTGATTGTGATCAGGGAAGGGAATAATGCTAGCGCAGATGCCCAAAAGCATGCTGGGGTGAATTTCACAGTGGGTGTACATGTGCGTCGAGGGGTTGACCTTAGTCTTCAGCCGCTTGTTAACTTCGTCGCCGTTGTCCTGAGGTATATCGTAGCCCGCCTTGGCCATCCGGTAGATTTCCAAATCCTCAGGCGTCATGCAGATCATGGCCGTCTCTTCTTCTTCGGCGTCTAGATACTCGATAACACCTGCCTCGCACAGACCCTGCCATCCGTAATATTCTTCGCTGTCGGGGTCAAGCTCCTGATCTGCCTCCAATCGCTGGACCATATCCTTGGTGAGAGCCAAGGTGCCTTGCGTGATGTTTTGCTCGGGAATATCCTCTTGATGCACCACGAACAAGGGGCGCATCACACGGCCGGCATCCGAGAAGATCTTGAATTCACGATCACGGATATCGCGAATCAGTGATACCTCCGAGGGAATTTGATTGGTGCGGCGGAGTTGTTGGACATCCTTGACTAGAGACTTGGCATCCTGGTGTACACCAATCCAGGAACCGTTGAGGAAAATTTTGGTGGCGTTGGGATAGCGCATGGGCTCGTACTCCTCCAGGACTTCCATATTTCGAGTAATCATGTAGTCCACAATAGGATCCGTAGACGTTCCCACACTGATAGAGCACATCAGCGAGAGATTCTTGACCAGTCCACAAGCCTGGCCTTCGGGCGTCTCAGCCGGACAGACCAAACCCCAATGCGTGTTGTGTAGCTGGCGGGGCTTTGCGAGCTTCCCGTCTCTTCCGATAGGCGTGTTGGTTCTTCTCAAATGGGAGAGTGTCGAGGAGAAGGTGTATCGGTTCAAGACCTGCGACACACCAGCCGTCGAGCTCATTGCCTTCTTCTGATCACCCCAGTTGCCTGTCGCGAGAGAGTACTTCAGGCCGTTGGTGATAATAGAGGGCTTTGCCGCGAGTTCCACGTAAAAGCGTCGCTTCGTTTCGATACAACGTTTCAACTGGCTGGTGATTTCTTGCATCAACCGCCTTACAATGTTGCGGAACAACTTGGCTAGCAGGGGACCGGCAAGGTCGAGACGCTTCTTTCCAAAGTGATCCCGATCGTCGGTGTCACGTCTACCAAGGGCACACTGCAGCAGCCTGTGCACCATGTATCCTAGGAAGAAAGCCTTTCTAGTCTCACAACCCTCCAGCTGCGAGATGTGCGGAAGCATCTCTTTCTGCAAGATGTCTTTCGCAGCTCTCACACGGCGGTCTCGGGCCACGTTGTGACTCTGGCTTCCACGCTTTCCGATGTAGTCTAAGGCAACTTCGCGGTCCTGGATACAGAAGGCCTCCTCGATACACGGGCGCAGCTTCTCAAGCATCTGGCTGTCGTTGCGGTCGTAGCAGATGTGATTTAAGATTTCCTCGTCGCTGACAACACCTAGGGCTCGGAAGACGATAGCGATGGGTAGGTCAGCTCGAACAAAGGGTAGGGTGGTGTGAATAGTTTCGCCGTAGCCTCCCCGCGATGCATCGCCCTTGGTGTAGAGCTTCAACATGAGTGATGAGATGAGTCGCGATCCTTTCTCGAGGGCGCTTCGAATCTCGGCCGTGTAGGAAAACGGGCTTGGTTGGGCTTTCTTGAAGACCTGGACGATGTTGGCTGCAGATCGTTCTTGGGCGATAAGGACCTTCTCGCTTCCGTTGATGATGAAGTATCCACCCTGGTCGTAGGGACACTCGTTCAGCAGGAACAGATCATCTTCGCTCTCGCCGCTCAGGTGACAGGCCTTGGATTTGATCATGATCGGGAGTTTGCCGATAAAGACTTGGTCCATGGTTTTTCCACCAGCGGGAGGCGCCAACGTGTTCTCCTCCTCATACCAGTCAAGAAACGTGGGGTGCTTTCCAGTTCGGTGCATCTCAGCTTGTTGCTCCGGCTCGAGCTGGTTGAGAGGAATCTCCTTCTCGACGCATGCCTTGACCTTACTATCAACCTTGACATAGATGGGAGCGGCGTACGTCATATTTCGATCGCGACACTCGTATGGGAGAAGGGGTCCGGATGTGTCATCACTCTCCTGCGCGACAGGACGAGCGATGGTAACGTGACCAAGCTTGATCTCGTAGCGACGAAGTACGACGCCGTCATCTTCGGGTGTAGGCGAGTCAATGCTGATCTGCGAGTACTCCTCGACTAGCTCTTGAATGGTGGTTTCCTGGAAGTCGTTGAAGGAATCGATCTGCTGCGACACCAAACCCTTCTTCTTGAAGTAAGCACCGATGACGGCCCAGCAGTCCTCGGGCGTGATGGCGTTCTCGTCACCATACTCCTCATCATACTCGTAACCCTCATCGTAATCCGCCATGATGAATGATTAATTGATTAATCTCGATCGGTAGGTTGCGTTTCGTAATCGGAAGAGGAAGATAGACTTGAGTAGTAGTAGTAGTAAAGATAGTGGTAGTGGTTGATGATGATTGAGGAATGTGTTGATGAAATAAGGAGTGAATTGAGTAAAGTGCAAATGGATAAAAAAAAGATGGTCGAGAAGTTTATGGTTAAAAGGACGCGGGGTAGGATATTGAATTAAAGGTAGAGAAGGTATTA
Source organism: Hypoxylon sp. CI-4A (assembly GCA_002120315.1). Lineage (NCBI taxonomy): Eukaryota > Fungi > Ascomycota > Sordariomycetes > Xylariales > Hypoxylaceae > Hypoxylon > Hypoxylon sp. CI-4A. The sequence goes on from KZ111565.1 coordinate 96,654, forward strand.
TTTGTTTGCTCCCTAGAAGAAGTTGGGAGGGGTACGTCGAGTCGCGAAAAGGCAGTCGAGAAAATTCAATGAACGGTTTCGCGATCAATCGAGGGAGCGCGTTAACTCTCGGAATCACGCTGAATTGGCGAAATGGACGGTTAGCATCATATCCTGCTCTCTAAAATAATCCCAGGCAAATGAGAGATGATGAGAAACGCACCACAGTCCGTCTGCACCAAGAAAACCCGATGTCTTGTCAACTTCTGGGTCGGTTTGTCGATTCGCGATGGGAAGAGAGGATGTTGAAGGAAGGATGTTTTTGGTTGGTAGAGAGGCTCAAGAGTCAAGGCTGATCAAGCAAAAAGAAAGGCGGCCGTGGCAAAGAAACCGCGCTAGTCCTAAAGTGAATCTAGAGCTTAATTGAATATTCAATTACTAAGTACCTGTGTACCAAGGCTCGGCCAATCACGTTACTAGTACGATTATTAGTCAGTCAGTCAGTCAATTTGACTATCAATTCAATTCAGTTCAATTCAAGTCAGAGCTTTTATTAGCGAATGGTTAAAAATTGGAATCACGGTCACGTCATTAGTGGTCACGACAGTCTTGGAGGAGCAAGATAAAATATTAAATATAAAAAATCAACCTTCCTGCCTTTTAAACCCTCACCTCGGTCTGCATGGTGATAAAGTAGCCCTGAGACACACCGCCATATTCGCTTAATGCGCGTCGCAAATCAGGTTGGCTCAGAAATAACCTACCTACGCCGTACGTGTGTTCATGGCGCTTTAATTTCAGGTTATTATAAATCAGTGCTTATTCATCGCCTTTTATGTCGCGCCATCATATCATGTACTTCGTAAGATTATTGATACTATTCCATCTGCACTGACAAGCAACAGCAATCTACAAGATAGATACCCAAATTAGGTGTGCGTGCAAATAGCTACCATGACCACCAGAAGCTAAAATAGCAATAGCTCGATGAGCAGATGCACCCCGAGTTTGAAGTTATGCTTCGAAAACTCAAACATGGTAAAAAATTGCATCTCCGGGGAATTGAACCCCGATCTCGAGCTTGGAAGGCCCGAATGCTAACCATTACACCAAAGATGCGTGAAGTTTTGGCCGCTACTACTTGTTTATATCGTAAGAGAATGATCTAGTCCACCTAATCGGCAGTAGTGGGATGGATGGCTCTTGAATGTGAGGGCGGTCGGAATAGGCAGAACTGGCAAGCTTGAAGATGGCCCGGAACACGTATATACAGTACCATATCGTCAGATCCAAAAAGACAAACGATAAAAGTGGCGCTCGAATAACAGTCCAGTATAAACGTTCATGCTCAAAGGTTAGCTCAAAATTGAATAGTTTTATGTTGGTTCTTGTTGGCGATTAAGATATTATACGCATTCAGAGCTACCGGCTAAATGGCCAGGACGTCGTATATGCCAAGCAAGTGATCAATGATATGCCTCCATAAAGGCAGGTGGCAATGATACTTCTCTCCAATAAATTTCCAGCTCAGCCCTACTATGCATGAGGGGTCTCAGATCGTGAAGATCATTTTTGAGGCTCTTGATCTTGTGTTATGGAGACAGGGAGATGGAACCTATCGCATTATGACTAATCACAGTAGCCGATGAGGTAGATGATGGTAAGACTTCGCTGAGATTTAATCGGACGATGAAATAACATCATTCTAGGGGTGATCTATCCATGCCACCTGGAATGACGAGGACAGGCGAATCTGGATAGGCGAAAGGGAAGATGATGTGAGAAGGTGGTCCAAGACACGCTTTAGCTTTTACAAAGTTACATCTAAAGATAGCCAATGCTCGTCTATGATAATCTAGAAGCTAGAATACCTAAAGTACGGATAGTATCAAGGTTGCCCATAATAAGGGCATTTAAACCAAAAATACTCTATTCTTAATCATATTGAAGCTTTCTTGGTGCGTTACATGGTATATCCGTTTTGATTATTATTGATTCCATGCATTGTAAAGAAACGAATGATTACAGAAACCCAATGAAAGGGTATAAAGTGACAATGCTATCAACTGTATATCATACGATTTAGAGTGGTGTTGATTCGACATTGGGGATACGACAGAGGTGCCTTAATATGAAGAGCACCTAGTTGAACGAGCTAATTCTTAATGTTAGGTTCCCACTCGCTCTCATGATAGACCAAAGCTCTTAATAAATATCGAACTACATACATCAGGGACAGACTATCGCCTCGCCTGCTTGCTTAATTGTGAGTGTTGGGTATCCGAATAATTCCGTCAGTTCTTTGGCGGGTCTGCCAAGTTGTCAAAATTCTTGTTTTGTCAACCCCAGAATTCTATCCGATGGAGGTGACTAAAGTTCGGTTACCGGGTACGGACCGCCTTCCCGGTTTGGAAAACCTGGAGCTAACACGATATAGAGTGAAAGGAATTCAAGGCTATGTAGAATGAGCTGAGATAAAAACATCAATTCTTGCACATGGATACCCCTCTTGGTGGATTATGGCTTTCCGTGGCTTCGGACATGGGGTTTTCTTAATTCATGACAAGCATTGACTAGCTTTCGCCTCGGCCCCGTTAGATGCGGAGAAGTAGGAATATTGGCAACTAGTGTAAAAGAATCCTAGTTCGTTTAAACAATAATAACCATTTGATACTCGTCTAAGCATCTACAATATTGAGATACCCGAGACATGATACAGTACTTAGGAATTATACATAGTACAGACAAGAGTGCAATTATTCTATTTCCACATTTCTCTATTAACCTATCTTAAGGTGGAAATTATTGAATTACTTCCCGACAATTTGGAGTTGATCATTCGATGATGTGGAGGTGGAGGTCACTTTGCTGTAAGGCATTTTTAATCTTATGCACGTGTCGTGAAGTATTTTATTCGGTACATAAATACAGACTAGATTGAGATGCCCAGACATGCAGCTGATATTGCACGTCATTCTCAGTATGTAGATGTAACTAATATAACTAAATTGATCGGCCTGGCGAGTTGGATACTTGAGATATCTCACCGTTTAATTATGTATGTAGTCAATTCTCTACTGTATTGTACCTATAATTCATGTAACGATCCCCCTCCTACGTGTAACAATAAAGAAGTAAAAAGTCGGGGCCCCGCATGAAAAGGTACGAGTACTAACCCAAGAAAGCAATAGTGTTGGTCCACTACCCGAGCCGAGGGGATTATAATAGTTTAGGTACTACTTCGTACATGGGGATTACCCCAACTTTCCATTGCCCAACCTCCTCATTCTTTTCTTTTTCTCTTCCTCGTCACTCTTGTCATTCGTTCCCCCACGTGTAACTTGGTCCTCGTTTTTGTCGTTTCTGGGGAATTGAAGCAAACAAGAACAAAGTCAAAATCAACCTGCTGCCGACAATGCCGAGCCCTGATGTCTCCGCAAACCCCATTCTTCCGTCTGATGTTTTCCGCCCAGACGGTCTCGTCCGTCTTTGAGATACATAAAAGACGATGGATGATGGACTTCTCCAACTTCTAATTCTTCGATTGGACCCGACTGGTTGTCTTCCCCTGGCCACCCCCACATTGCGGCACATGCGTCAAGGTACCTTAGATAGACGGCGAGTCTAGAAAAGTCGGGGCAATCTAAGTAGAATCCTACTACATACTTGCCTGCTTGTCTACTGCTAGGTATCATTCCAAGTCACCAAGTCACCAAGTCACAATTCATAGACCCCGCTTCCACCGTGACGATGATTCATCCGTTCACACAAAACCCTCTTTTCTTGTTCTTGGACTATCTGATAGTCTCTGAAGTCATTGTTTACCTCGCCAAGCCAAACTAGCAGGTCACGCAATTGTAACCCGATGTAAGGGCCTTCTTCTTGATCTAGTTGCCGAGGACTTGTCTGTTTACGGGGCAGCGAGGTCCCGTCTCTTTTCCTTTATTCTGTGCTCTGGTAAAGTCTTGTGTTACGGTACCCGCATGCCGAGCTTGGATTTACTGCATGATATAGCAGCAGTGGCAGCATAGCAGCAGCAACAACAACAACTGCAGCAGCAGCAGCAGCAGCAATAACAATGAAAAAGACACACAACACGAAGAATGGAACCCACCGAAACTAATGCAAATCAGATTTGGTCCTTCTAACTTTGCGACGCTCGTGACCTTCAGTCGAGTAGGTATTCTCTTTTATTTCCTCATTCCTTATTCCTACGCTAGTCTCTGCCCTGAGACCCGGCAGTCTGTTTTCCACTATCATGTACATTCTATCTACCCTACCACCTAACTATCTATCCTTCCCCACCGCTCGCCCTGACCTTTCCCGAGGGGACGTCTTGGCCTATCCTATGCCGCGTACACATCTTATGACTCGTCCTACAGTTCAACATAGGTACCTATGTGATGAAGGATTGGTAACCTCGATCGTGCATACGAGCTACGAGATGAGGTAACGACTAGGGAGGCGTGAGTAGCAGCATGTACAAAGCTTCCCGAGAACCATTTTGGAGATAATGTATCGAGGTATCCGACATGTACATGATATGCACCCCATCAAGCCGGTGCTGACCGACAGTCACCGACCTTTGAGATCCAAGAGCATGGTCAGCACCACAACACGAGACTAATAAGATCGATATAAGATCATCCAACAAACACACAACACACAGCCTCAAAGAGATCGACCGTTACACTATTTCTTAACCCTGGGTACTAAGAAGATGAGCCAAGCGTACTTGCAGCTGCAGTGCCACGAGTTAACAGGTCCGATGAACGAGTACCAAGCCTTTCTGACCTAGCGGTGACGGCGCTAAACTGTCACCATGTCTTTCCTTTATTTTGCATCCACCGTGGGCCAAGTGGTTCCATGTACCTGTATCCAAGGCACTAGAAAACATGCCCTTTGACAAGATTAGGAAGGTGAGTGACATTCCGGGCTGGAATGCGGAGAATCCCTACCGTAGCTCACGCATAATTTCGACGTTGAAGTTCCAACGCGGGTCTGCCGTGCTCTCTTAGAAGTCTATTTAAACTACGGTCCACCGACGAGAGCATCCCTTTCAAGATGGGACGAGTGTCTATCCAGTCTCGCAAGTTCTCCCTTAGACGTCAACGAGCCCGTGAGCTTGTTCTTGCATCCTGCGATCTGTTTGACTTCCGGCGCCAAGCTACCAGAAAGGAAGTAAACACATGATGCGTTCCAACCTGTTTACAAGTCTTCTAACCCTTGTCCCAGTGCTGGGAAATCTGGCACTGGGATATGAGGTTCAGGTCAGCTAGCCTTGATAGATCGTCGTAAGGTTGATCAAATACTTACTCTCGGTAGACTCCCCCTCTGGATACTGACTGGACTTACTCTGTGGGAACCGACCCTTGGCCAGAGTATCCCCGCCCTCAGCTTCAACGGTCTCAATGGCAGAACTTGAACGGTATCTGGAACTGGAAGAGGGCAACGTACCCAGGCGAGGAGGTCCCGTCTAAGGACAGCTTCCAAGAGGACATTCTGGTGCCCTCATGCATAGAAAGTGCTCTGTCGGGCGTTATGAAAATGAACCAGACGTACTCGTGGTACCAGACCTATTTCACCGTTCCCCAGGGATTCGCGCAAAGAGGCCGCAAAGTCTTGCTAAACTTCGAGGCTGTGGACTACCAGGCTACTGTTTACGTCAACGGTGACTTGGTCGGCACCCACACCGGTGGCTACTGGCATTTCAACTTCGACATCACCAAGTACCTCAGTCATAATGGTACCAACACTCTACATGTTTTTGTGTTCGATCCTACGGACTACGAAGGTGAATTATTCGCGTTTTGTCTGCGTGGTTCATGAACTAACCAATATACTGCATAGGCTACATGATTCCTGTCGGAAAGCAGACTCGCGTTCCCTCGCACATTTTCTACACGCCTTGCACGGGCATCTGGCAAACTGTAAGCAGGTCTCCATCTTGAACAACTATTATTCTAAATTTCGCTTGCATTAAATGCGTATCTCTTACTGCATGCGAGACATGTACCTACTCTGAATACAAATGCTAACAAGGATCATGATAGGTGTGGCTCGAGTCGGTACCGGAAACATACATCAAACAGCTTGATGTTATCGCGGATATGTCTGGACAAGGTGAGCGGCTTCGAGAACATGATGGTGTGGACGATCTTTCTAACTTGACCCCTTAGTGAACGTAACCGTTGGAAGCAGTAGCAAATCGGCCGACCCAGTTACCATCTCCGTCATTGATAGCGCAGGCAAGGAGGTGGCTTCAGCTAAAGGTGTTGCAAACGAGGCATTCGACTTTGTCGTAAAGTCGCCGGACTTGTGGTCCCCGGATTCACCAACACTGTGCGTGCCTAGCCTACCTATTCTACATTCACGAAATAACTAACCCATTTTTAGTTACAACATTACTGTCAAGTTGGGCGGGGACTCAGTGAACTCCTACACGGGCTTCCGGACATTCTCCATTGGTGAGATTGATGGAGTTAAGCGTCCGCTAATCAACGGCGAATTCATCTTTCAATTCGGTACTCTTGACCAAGGTTTCTGGCCCGATGGCATCTACACTCCCCCTAACCGAGAGGCGATGGTGTACGATCTACAGGTCCTTAAGGATCTTGGCCTTAACATGCTTCGAAAGCATATTAAGGTTGAGAATGCCCTCTTCTATCAGGCATGCGACCAACTTGGACTGCTTTTGATTCAAGATATGCCATCGATGCCTCTACGGACACCGGATGAGGATCAGCAAGCCGACTGGGAACGTCAAATTGATATTCTCATTCAACAACACAGGAACTACCCGAGTATTTACACATGGGTATGTCGCTCTTCTATCAGAAGTATATATCTTAAAGCTTACATGAATTAGGTCATCTACAATGAAGGATGGGGTCAAATCGTAGACTCCTACCCGGAGTTCAACATCACCGACCGCATCAGGGAGCTAGACTCCACGAGATTCATCGACGCCACCACCGGATGGCATGACCACGGCGCAGGTGACTGGCACGACAACCACCACTACGCCAACCCTCAGTGTGGCACTCCGTTCTACTCTATCGACTCTACTCCTTATGACCACCAGCGCATTGCGATTCAGGGTGAGTTTGGAGGAATTGGACACAACGTCTCCGCCGAACACCTATGGAAGGTAGAGGATGCATTCCTTTCGATCAACCAAACCTACGAGATTGATCTCGACCTCGACGCCTACAACTACCGTGGTCATCTCCTCTTGAGCGAGCTGCGTGACCAGATCGAAAAATATGCCTGCTCAGCAGCCGTATGGACGTGAGTATACATTCCCTTTACCCTCTTCAAGAATCCCCCCATGACTAACCCCCGTACCAGTCAAACTACCGATGTCGAAGGCGAAGTCAACGGGTTCCTCACCTACGACCGCCGAATACAGCGTACCGACAAGGATCAATGGAGGTCCGACATCCAAGCTCTCTACGACGCGGCCGCATCCCGGGGCGGCAAGGCGTCCAAGAAGAGAATGGCATTATGATGAGTATAAAGGTGTATAGATGTGTTCATATGTCATAGACATACTTCGCCGCACATATTTTTTGACGATGTTACGAATATACATTCAAGAGCAATCTTTTTAATATACTTATGATAAATATACGTTAAAATATTTTACTCTGCCTAGTTTCTTCGAGGCTCGAGACGCGAGGTTTACCATCACTGCCATAGCCTTGAGTTGTTGAGATAGATCATTTACTCCATGGTTCGTGCTACCATTTCCTGGATTACATCAGGTACGTAGACTTGGAAGACCTCGCATTCACAGCAAGCACCCAGCCACTATAAACTTTTAGCCCCGGACGGATTTCTTATTCCATATACCTATAGGATATCTATTCAAAGCTCCACCAATGGAACCAAGATGTTATCCCCATATCGCTAACAGAACTCCACGCCCATGAGCCATACCCCGATTGCCCATAAATACATTGGTATAGCGATGATAGAAAATAATATCTCTCTCATGAGTTCTCTATAGAACTAATAAAGCCTCTTTAGAGACGGGTAACAAATAAGGTCTTCCTTACTCGGAATCCACGAACGACTCCGGCTTCCAATCTCCCTTGCCAGGCTTGGACTGCAGCACATCCCAGGTCCCCGCTGCTAACCTAACCAACGGTGATATTTCCTCATAATCCTTCCTGGCAACGTCGTTAAAGAGCTGGACGTCTAAGTTTTCCCAGGGCTTTGCGTGAGGAAGCTCGGCAAGCAAGGCCAGACTCTCAACGTTGCCGACCATATCCTCTGCATGTCTGATGAGTCGATCCCGTAGGGTTCGTACTCGGAAGGCGTTTTGTTCGTCCCCGAATATCACAGCAAGCCTTTGGACTTCCTTCATGGTCCTATCGTAATGCCACAAGGTGTCAGTGGCGTAATAGCCGTGGAAGTGGCACACCTGGTTGCGGAGCTGGATTATATCCTGCAGCGGGTACCGGAAATCTGCCAGTCTCCATCGACACCCATCAATGACAACACCTTTGGGTTCCATGCGCGAAAGGAAGGACCGTTCAATATCCTCTCGGCCGAATTGAACCTCGTGGTAGCCTTGGTATCGAAAGTTTGCCCAGGGAAAGTGCTTGCGGACCCCGTCGAAGAAGATCTGCTGGGCGAGGCGAAGAGCTTGCTGGAGATGATCAAAGATAACCCGGCTCTTGAGGTGGACAAAAGAGACATGGCATCCGGTCTCTCTGTCTAGCCCGGACCTCTCAGAAAGCAGCTTTTCGGCAGCTTCAAGAGCTTCCTCTTTTGAAATCTCTTCCGCAGATTTCTCCCTTTCTGGCTCTTCCAGCGGCTCTAGCTGAGTGGACCCGTAGTCGTCCTCCTCAGTATTTTTGAGCTTCAGATACTCGTCGGATCCTTGTATCGTTTCCTCCTCTTCGTCGTCCTCGTTCCATGACCAATTGTCCGATTCGCAAGTACGACGCTTGTTTTCCGACGCAATGGTTGGTCGTTGGAAACCACTAGTCCACTCGCGGTCGACTACGGTGCGGTCTATCCTTATCAAGATACCATCTTTGTATCGGTACCTCGAAGACGTATATTGGTCGTAATCAAGCATCCCACTAGTCGTTGGTGTCTCTAGATCTTCCTGGGGCTGGGGCTGAGATTTTGACTGGACAGATCGATTGTGCGATGCTTTCGTCGCCTTGAGGAAGTTCTTTTCCCCGAATGAATGCCTGGCCACAGGCTTGGGCTTCTTGTTCGTGGGCACTGGGATCTTGTGCCTTTTAAGCTCCATCTCGAGCCTTAGGACTCTCTCTTCCAGGCCACGTTTATCTTTCTCGAGTGCCTCAACCTTGTCCTTGGCCACACCGAGCTCGTGGGACACTGGGCCAACTAACTTCGTCATCCTGATAAGATTTTATAATGTTGAGTATCGTATCTTTGGAAGGTTTAAGAAGATTAGGATCGGACTAGGGACTCGATTGCTGCTTGACCTGTGGGTATAATGACAGCAATACAATCCGAAGGAACTCGAAGTTGGTTTTCCCGAGAGATAGAGAAAGTATATCCAAGTAAACCTCATTTTTAGTGATATCTTTTATATAGAATAGTAGAACTCGAGTGAATATAGAAATGAGTGGGGTGTTACTATTCAATGAGGAGAGAATCGCATTGAATGAACAGCGCATTGTTCATATACAGTCATTGAATGAACAATGTGTATGTACAAAGACATTATTGACTAGGTATCCGCAGTCTTGTTTGCTTGTGGTGAATGATGTGGATAGGACAATTGACAATTGAATAATTCAGAATTCGAAAAGGCTCAGAAGTACACCCTGTTAAAAATAGGTAGGTACTAAACCCAGAATATGAGTCCATTGTAAACTCAACCCGAGGGCACGGAAGTTAACGAGAGGCTTAAATGAGCACCGTTGTTTCTCTTTTTTGTCAGCTTCCTCTAAATAAAATAGTCTTCGGTATATCTGGCTCGTGGTAGTTCGTTATGGTTGTAGTGTCCATGTCACCCGCGATATATTCTTTGATGCGAGTATACCTATTGTCGCCTTGTGGCAATGGCACAAACTAACTAATCTCAGTATAATGGGTATACTGAACTGAATAGAATGGAATGCAAGATACTGTCAATCCGTGGGAGATCTAGCTGCCTGAACAAGTTTATATGTCGTAAAGGTGCTCAGCTTGATATCCGTGCCCCCTGAGCTTGGTATAACTACTACCTACATAACAAACAGCCTTTTCTATTCAATCCAAACATTGCAAGCTTTGCTAGCCGCATATCTAATTTTCCAGCTATCCTCCACACTACCTCGCAATAGTTATATGAGGTAGGTACTAGCCTATAGAATGACCTTTGCTAGGCCAAAAATGAAAGGTAAACAAGTAAGTTTAGTCTACCCTCCTACGAAATCTTTTTAGGTAGTATACTATCACCTAGGATTGGAAGTCACCAATGATGAATTCTAGAATCGATTCATTCTTTGGAGCCAAACTACAAATCTGATCTGACCCAGGTCTATGTCAAATTACCGAGACATATCAATAATCAAACATAACTGAAATGTGTATTCCTACACCTACGTAGAAAACATCGCGAATTCCCCGAAGCCATCATGAAGACCGCCAGGCAAACATCAAAACACCGTGATCGATGAATATGTGTGTACGGGTGTGTATGTGTCCGCCTAGGTATCGTGCCTATTTACCTCATTTTAGAAACCCCGTCTTACTGTGGAAAAGGATGACCAAGGGTCGTGTGTCATTCTAGATAGGTAGGTAGATATAGACGCTAAAGTGAGTTGATAAAATGATAAGCGAACATTCAGACGAACCACATCCGATGAAGCCCAAACTCACTAGGAATCAATGCACGAGACACGTACGATTTGTTATTCACTACAGAATATCACGTTACGATACTACCTACATAACCCCTCCACAAGTCAACTCCTCGTTAGATCACTCGAACTCAGCTGGCGACAGTACCATGGTAACCACTAAACGCCTTATGATCCACATTCTCCTTCAGAATGACAGGAAGTTCATCTTGGATAAAGCTCTCCTTCCAGCTCTTCTCGACGGGCTTCCAGCCGAGCGCACGCAGGCGCACAGCACGGCTGCGACTGTTGAGACCGACGACGGACTCGGTGAACTCCTGGAATATGTCGACGTGGTTCTCGGTCGGAATGGTGCGCGGGGTGGGATCCGGGAGTAGTCCGGCCTTGTGGAGCTCTGACCCAATCACCTCAGCGATCTCCTTCCAGCTTGGCTCGTCATCGCCAGTGTTCTCGCTGAAGTAGTACGGGTTCTCTTGGATGTCCGGACTGCTGGCTGGTGTGGATTCTAAATGGTGCAGCAGTGTCACGTATCCTCTTGCCAGGTCAAGCACGTGGATCGTACTCCAGACAGGAAGGCCGTTTCCGACATGGCCCGCGTAGCCGTGCTTGAGCGCGTACCTCGTCAGAGTGGGAACCTGGATGGAGAGTCGCCCGTTGTTGGGATTTAAGCCGTAGATCAAGGGGGGGAGTATGATGGCAATCTTGGCCTTCTCGCCAAGCTCTTTCTGGGCTTTGATGATGGCGAGGTCAATCACTCGATGGGGCGCGTCGTCAGAAACCGAGTCGACCTCGGATACCACGTTATCGTGGAATATCTTGTCGGACTTGGCGTTTGGTTGGTTTCCTATCACGCCGGCCCCGGATGTGTGGATATAAATGGTGTTGAGGCCTTTCTCGGCCCTCTGCCGGACGGCGTCCAGAATTGCCTCGACGCTTGGGAGATGATCCGCGGTGGCTGTGTGAAGGATAATATCATGTGATAGGGCGTGTTTCGTGATCAGGGCCTTATCGTTAACATCACCAAGGACGATATTGCTAGCGCCCGAAGCCTTGAGCTGGTCTGCGTGGGCCTGTCGTCTAGCGTATCCTGTCACGGAGTAGTTCTCCTTGGCTAGTATATCGAGAATGCTCCAACCGATGAAGCCTGGGCCAAGAATGAAGACTTGCTTTCCTGTAGTCATGATTGTTGTTGGTAGTCTCGCGTATTGCTTTCTCTTTAGTTTATGTTATTTTGCTTCAGTAAGTGTTAACCTAGCTACTAGTGATTTGACTTATTTATGTATTATTGTATCCCTACCTACCTTCTCACCTATGTCCGAGGTTAGTATGTGGTTTACAGTAGCTCGGATCGTTAGCAAGTCCTCACGCGGATTCTAGTAGCCTCTATGACATGATCTGTCGGATAGAAGATGGCTGTCTTGTGTGATGTGACAGTGGAGATATCCATCATTGCCACCGGCCTGATTGGCCAATTTGACGGAGAATGAATCCCGACCGGTTTTGATTTGTAACTAGTCGAGTTCTAAATGCTGAAAGGCTGATTAATGATTCTCACCTACCCTGCCTGCCTGCCTACCTGCTTATTCATATTTCTCGTTTTTGTTAATTTGCGTGAGCTGTGACGTGCTGATCAAGAATCTTGGAGAAGTGATATGGCAGTATGGTTAGAGGTGTGAAAATTGTTGATTAGGCGAAGTAGTATTCCGTAATTCGTAGATGTGAGGCAGATTCTATTTCATGTAGGTAACGCACAGACCACCTTCTAAATCCTGTCTTTGCGGAATAGGGGCACAGGGGCACAGGGGGCACTGGATAGTACTTTTAGCACCGTAACGGGCCGTCTAAACCAGGTCCTAAATATTCGCACTGTATTATGAAGCTTTCTCCTAGAGCTAAGTATAACATCATAATCAGTCACACTTTTTCTAGAAAGATAGGTACACTAAATGTAGCCTCTACGTACTTACACACATGAACCATCATGGCATGGAGTTTCAATAGATTATTTGTATTTTCTAAGGAATCGCTACTGATACAACTTCACTTTCCATTTGCCCAATTACCCAGGCCAAAGGATGGAGCATCTTTAGCATATTCAATGGATTGTGAAGTATACAAAGAGGTGTTTAACAGAACAATGCTAAGTTACAGTGACAGGCCCTTGTTGAGAAACACAATGCAAAAGCAAGGAATCGATAAATATGTCTCCAGCTTCTCCTTCATTGTTTGTCGGGGAATTGAACTACATAATCATTCCCTGAAACCTCTACAGACTACCTCAAGCAAGACACGAATACCGTCGCTACTATTCTTTACCGTTATCGATCATCATGGACCAAACACAACCATCCGCGCTTACTGACCTCCCGTGGGAGTTGATCCTCGAGATTTGCGAACATCTGCCTGTTCCTAGCCAAATCCACCTGGCACAGACTTGCCAGGGACTTTGCGTGGGAATCTCGGAGAAGCTGATGCTTGGACCTGATCCGGAGCAAGCCGTCAAAGCGTCGGTCTATGTCGTCGACTACGGCAATCTGTTCATGCTTTCCAAGTTCCACAGTATTGTAATCTCGAATAAAAAACCTGGAAGGGGTTGGGATTGGTTTTTCAGCCGTTATTTCAGCTGGCAGTGGGATCCAGATTATGACACGTGGGATGAAGGTGAACCCCGTACTTGGGATACGACCTTGCTATTCAGGGCGCTGGCCAATGATAAGATTTTCGAATTTCTCTTGGACACAATAACGCCCTCGATTCTATGTCGCCTACCACGAGCGTGCAATTTTTTGGGAAGTTTCCTATATTGGGATAGTATCATGTCTACACTTAAACTTGCCGCCTTGAACGAAAGACCGGAGTGCGTCGACTTGATACTGGATCGTCCGCATCTCCTTGTCGAAAAAGACAGCCGGGGCCGCGACGAAAAAGCCTATCTCGACAGTCCCGACTTCCTCAATGATTTCATGGATACGGATTATAGAATCTCAGTATGCATGTTAGTGCACCTGTTGGAACGTGGCTTCAAGCTACCAAGACAGGATTTAATTCGCTATGCGATAGGTTATAAGCATCGTGAAGAGCATAATCGACGCCGTAACACAGAAAGACACTTTAACGATGAAATATGCGAATTCCTGATCGGAAAAGGTGCGAACATTGACGGATCCAAGGACACATATGAACTTACAGCACTTGAACGTGCTTGCGAATACTTTGATTTTAAGAGCATTGACGTGTTGCTTAGGCATGGTGCAGCTCCAAATGGGGCGAGACATGGTGGAGAGCCTTTAAGGATGCTATTCGAGAGCTTTGAATACAAGGCTAGTTGCAGTTATCACGTTGAGATTAACATACCGGGATTCATTGCCATTATTAGGGCATTCCTAGAGCGTGGAGCATCAATGATCTTGGGCTCCTCGAATGCCCACCATGCCATACGGACATTTCTGGACGGCGTATGGGCAGAAATCATGAAGATTGAAAAATACAAGCCGATCAAGAAAGTCCGAACCGGGACAGATCAAGATCGGTATGTAAAACCTGCCGATTTCACCATGGAGTATATAGTGGAGTTGCTTCACTACGATGAATATATAGGTGACCTTTCCGACCTAATTGTCGACGCCGACCCGGATTCCGAGTACGCGGCGTTGTCGCAAGGGCTGAGAGGAAGAGAACGACTGGCGAAGCTGATCCGTGAGGTCCCCCATCGTAATACATTTTATTGGAGTGATTTTGGCAAAGAAAAACCTAGCGACTCAGATGACGACTGGTGACCTTGGTGAGGTCCCCCATAAAAGAACATTATTAGAGTGTTTTTGGCAAGGAAAAACCTCGCGAGGAAGAATCTGATGGGGAAGATTGTGTCCCTATGTAGGTTCCGCGGAAGTATGTCCGAATTTGCCTGGATTTAAGGCACTGAATAACTACATTCCACATCAGAACTTCATCTAGTGATAGTAATTAGATATTTGAATAATTACCTGTTGCTGTCAATTTCCATGAGTTTCGTTTCCAAAGGAGTCTAAGGATGGTCTTAGATATGATGATATGCTAATTATTGTCACGCTTGAAAAAGGTACCTGTGTTGATAGAGCTAGACTGTTAATAGTTCTCGATGGGCTTAAATCCCGTCCGGACTCCGAAGACCAATGAGCTAAGTAAATGATTAAATTATATGATTGGCCAATTGTGTATTAACCTTAAACTTAACCTCGCCTCTGATTGGACACAGCCCCTTAAAACCCTGATCTCAACTGGGCGTAACGTAGCTCTAGCCTCTAGGCAGCTCTTCAGCTTTGCCCACCTAACCTCAGAATGGACTGGTCTAGAATAAAGGGGCAAAAGACCGTGCTCCCGAAAGCGAGACAGACAGTTCGCGCTAAGAAACAAAATGACATATTATTATTTTCTTCGCCGCCGTCTCGCATCCTTTTCCCTTTTTCTTCTTCTTCTTCTTCTTTCCCTTGCCAACGCAAATCCTTCCTTTTCCTGGCTGTCTTGTCTGAAAAAAAGATTGCCGTCCATTCTTTATTTTTCTTGTGCTTCCCGCGTTTCCCCGTTTGGCGTGTTACACTGCAGTCCCGGATCTCTTCCGAGTTGCATACATACAATCCTACTACCAACGTAGTTAGTTATCACGTCACCATCACCATGCTCGCCAACAGCTTAAAAACAAACTCGGTCCTCCTGGCCGCGCTGCTCGCCGGCCAGGCCGCCGCCAAGACCGACCTGGGCGGCTGCGTGTCCAGCGCGACTGTCGCGTACGGCGGCGCAAGTCTCATCTGGTACGTCCCAGACACCGGCGAGATCTGCAGCTTCTTGGACTGCGGCGGTGGTAGAGCTCCCCCCAAGACCACGGTTCCCGGCTGCGATGGCTACTCGGGCACTGCCACCTACTCGCCCGACTACCTGCCTGGTTTCGCCGCCTCTACAACCGCCAGCTCGGTTGCTGCCTCTACCCCGGCGTCTTCCTCGGACTCGGAGTCTAGCCCCGTTTCGACTTCGACTTCAGTTTCGGCTTCTGATGTGACGAGTTCGGCATCGTTGTCGTCGTCTGCTGCCCTCATCACGTCGGCACCGACTCTCTCTACCTTGACGACGAGCGCCAGTATCAGTGCCAGTGCCAGTGGCAGCGCTAGCAACGGCACCACCACGAGTACCGGTTCCACTGGCGCGTCTTCCTCTTCTTCCTCTTCCTCTTCCTCTTCAGCTGGAAGTTCGCAGGGAGCCGAGTCTACCAGCGTGTCCCAGGGAGCGGCAGCTATGCCAACGGCGGTTGTGAAGGGTGCTATGGGTGCGATATTCGGTGTTATGGCGGGAGCTGTGATGTTGTAAGCGGTGGTATGAGAGTTCGTTGATCTCGAATTGCCCAAGTGGAAGTACTATAATCCGTTAATTAAAATAATAACAATATGGCCACTGCCTCAAAATTGCGGAACTGTTCTAGATCATATCAGTATATTCGACTTTGTGATTGTTCTAACTTGATTTCACCCAGCTAAGTCAGTCTTCAATGGTAGAGATTTTGCTATCCTCAAATGCCACATCTCATACTCACCTACCTATATACTCCATCACACTTATATTGAACACCAAAATATCCAAAAGAAAACGCGCCTGTGTACTTTTAGTCTATTTCCCTAAAGCAGAAATGCAAGAATGTTATATGTGTGTATAATGCGCCTGATCCCAACCTAAACTGACTGACTGACTGACTGATTAATCAATCCAAAGACATGAATATGGCACCAACGATTATAGTACCCAGCACAAGCGCTGTCACTATTCCAGCTCCGGCCCGATCTCCTGTGGTTACGGGAGCATCCTTGGGTAGACTGGGGGCGACGGATCCAGCGTTGGGATCACCCTTACTGGTACCTCCTGTGGAGTTTGTGACGGGAACCTTTGCGTCTCCGACCAGCAAGCTGGACAGGGCGCCTAGGACGTTCATCTGCTGGCCGGCACCCGTCACTCCGTCGTATACGCCCGTGGTCCAGTGGAAGCCGCACTGGCGCCCGTTGTCGCCACCTGTGCACTGCTTGACGGCGGCTTCGGTGGAGGAACGTAGCAGCTTCATGATGCGGTCCTTCTCAAAGGGTGCTACTTGCGTCGACACTGCTAGCCATCGGTGCACATACCCCTTGTAACTCAACATGTCAGTCGTGCATCCGCTGGCCTCGCATGACGGCTCGTATAGCGTCCCGTTAACAAAGAACACATCCTCCATCCGGTCGAGAAGCCCCGAGACTCGATCCGCCCATTCTTGGCTTTGGTTGGTCTGATTGGGATAACTGTTAGTTTCGAACATGAGGCAACGAATTGGGTGCCTCTCGAAGATTCCCTTGGATTATAGGAGACGAGCGGGAACTTACGTAGTCGTACATGTAGGCGGCACCGGATAGCAAGATGGCAGCGTTATACGAATATTGCTGGCGGTTAACGTCGGTGCAGTTTTGAGGCACATGGCCGCCGTCGAACACATTCCAATCGTTGTCGACATATTTAACAGTATTCACGATCCAATCCCACGTCTCGATTGCCCGCTTCGCGTACCTATCGTCGTTTGTGTAGTGGGCCAGGCGGGCTCCGATGTTGAAGAAACAACCGTTCGCGATGGCTATTCTTCTGTTAGCTGACCATCCTACCTAGCATTGCATCATACTCCTTTCGAGATAGGTCTTACTGTTCTTATAATCGTATCCTTTGTTAGTCGGGAAGACCTGCCATCTCATGCCACCACCACATGTGCCGTCGTAATGATCCGTGTCGTTCTGCTCGTTCCAGACCGCCTGCGCAAGGGCGAGCCAACCCGGTTCCCCCTCGTCCGGATCGCGGAACTGGTTCTCAGCTGCCAACATTGCCGACATACCCCAGAAGGACTGATCATCGTTACCGAGCGACAGCGACCAGTTTTGTGGCGCGTAGTCGTTGTTCTCGCCCTTCTGTGCTATCATCGCCTGGAAAACTACGTCGTTGAAAGTCTCGTCCCCCGTGTAATGCCAATAATCTATGTAGGTACCCCACATTGCGCCTGCTTGCCACCTGATTTTGATGTATCGTTAGTGAGTCTGTCACCTCTACCTTTCCTTCGTCGCAGAGGCAGACTGGTGAAAGAAGAAAGGCGGACAAACCAATAGTAATCACCATTCGGCGGTGGCCCTGGTAGGATACCAATTGTGTGACCAGTTTCATTGCCATCATAGTAGGTCAGCAAGTCGTAGGCGACTTGTTTTGCGGCAGCCCTGATGGAATCTGAAGCGATGTTAAAACCAGTCGAACTCATGGCGGCAGCGCAAACATAAATGTCAGACCGCGCGAAGCTAGAGCGCAAGGGACTCACCTGGCGAATCTAAATCAACCTCGAGGGCTCCTAATACGATGGCCGGAGCAAGCCATAGCAAGTGAAAATAACGAGCGACTGACAACATGTCTACGAGAAACGATTCTGAAGAGTCAACCGTCCCGTCCCGCGAAACGTAGTTGTCGATAGAAGAAATTGAACTAGTTGGTGGCCGAAGAAAGTAACATTACACATCTAAGGACAGTATGGTCGTATTGCATGTCAGACAAAGAAACCAATGGATTCTGAGTGGGTATCGTTGGATCTCTGGGGTCTGGGCATACGACCTTGACCTCCAGGAGCTACCTATTAGGGATCATAGGATGGAAGTGCAATTAAGGTCCAGTAAGGCAGACCACCAATGGTTGATAGAGACCGACAGCCGGGATTAGCAGACACAGACAACGGTGCTGTCTGGGGGAGCATCGTTTGGCTATGGGGAGAGTAGCCTCACCAGCGGAGCACTTTTGTCTATTTAAGATGGGTTGAGTCCCCCCTTCAGCATGTTTCGGACGCGACGGGACCGACTGAGCTGTGCCACCGTCCAACAAACCCGCTGATCTGCGCTAGACGGCCGTTAACATCTTAGTATGTACGACTGACCTTTGGATCTCAAATAGCACCTTCGGTATACCCTGCAGATCTCGTATATAAACGGCCCAATCGGATTGCGGCGCACATCTTCATAATATCCTCGAGTGAGGCTGTGCAGATGTCAGCGCAAATTCTGTCGCCTATTGAGGATGTGCTTCCAGGGCTGGCGGCAGCTCGCGTACTACCTATTTGAGTGAACAAAAATGGCGTAAGAAGGGGACGAAAAGTAAAAGAAAAAGGTCGAAATGAGCTGTTTCATCGATACCAATGTGGACTATCCCTGGTATGGAGATGGGTTGCACAGCCTCGATTTTTCATTTCGGTTTAGGTCACTGAGTGGCAAAGTAAGCTTGGACCCTACCTAGTAATTTACCAGGACAGAGTATCGAGCTTGGCGCATAAGAATAACCGATGCCACCGTGAGACTTGCTGGGAACAATTGCAGTTGGGACATGGTTTTGGCCGTTGATGCCGATGACCTGTCGTTATAGTAGCTATTGATATGTTAGGTATATGTAAATAAGGTAAATATCCAAAAATTCGATATTTCGTCAATATCCTCGGCCGCTTCCGTTTCCTTCGGCGTCCGGTTCTTCCTGAGGTAACTCGGAACCAAGCACGATGGGATCAATCCAACTCCGACCTAGTCCGCCTCCCTTTTCCCTAGTGGATTCATGCTGTTCAAGTTTGTATAAGTCACTTGGTCCAGTCCTAGATGCAAACTCGAATATGCGATAATCAGCGTTGAAATACCAATATCCAGAAACAGCCAACCGTAGAAAAGCCGAATGGGAGACTACGATGATGATCTTTTCTGGCCGTTCGTACAGCTTTTTCAGGGCCGCCTGAGCGCGTGCTAGAATGGCTGACTTGGTGAAATGGTAATGGCTGGCTGCTGGTGATGTCTTGTCCGGGAATATCGGGTCGACTTTTGAGAAATCAACTGTAGGAAATTCCTTTGTGAGCTTCTCGACAGGACTCCCTGTATCACACGGCTGGACCGAGTTTTCTATCCAGGTTTAGAATTAATGTTTGCTTCGTGTGTATTACTGACGATTATTTTGCGTGGTTAGATGCTGACCTACCTTGCCAGCCGGCATCAGCCTCTATCTTGACTCCTTTCTCTACAAGCCAATCGACGGATCGCAATGCAGTCTGAACCGTCCTACGCAGAGGAGAGACTACGATCAGTTCGGCTTGTTGAACTAATGGGTTTTCTATGAGACTCTTTCGTAGATCTGCACATTGACCGTGGCCCTCCTCAGTCAGGTCGGGATCGTGTAACGTGAAATCCTCTATTCGAAATCAGAACCAGGACACTTCCTCTTTTGATGGCAGCAAACTGACTGGCTGCATTGTGGCTTGCTTGAGCATGGCGAACAAGTATTAATGTTGGAGGCATTCCGATTGGTTTTAGTATGTAAGGTAGGTACCTAATGAAGTATTGTTGAAGTGTTTATGATAGATGTTACGTTTGAAGTTAAGTCTACGATTATTAGGATTAGAGAGAAAGAGTAAGAGAATCTATTTCTCTATATCGCACCTGACACTTTAGATGAATTAAACGGGTACTCTTGCTTGCTGTCGGACTCATCGAAGCCGAAGTTGTACTAAAAAATGGCCGATTTCGATGTGAAAGGTACGTACTCTTTCTTTAGACTCGTGCAACAGTCTGAATTGTGGGGGACGGGAATGACATATGTAGGCCCATTGGACAGTGCGAACCCTACCAATTAATTTACTGTCTAAATTTAACATGCAACTTCTTGAAGCTTTCCAAGTTGCTCGGCCAATCGAAGCTCAATATTTTCAACTCCAATACAAAGAATTCTTTCTATTCGCATCTTGCCTTACGATACACCTCTTATCAATATCGCATGGTTCGATCGCAAAATGACAAGCATTGATGAGCTTTTTAAGGTCAGAAAAACACGCGTTTAAAAGCGTCGTTATACTTACAGCTAACACGAATTCACAGGCATCGGGTGTTGGCAACAAGCGCAAATTAGAACCTCTTCGGGATCCCAGTATGTTTTATCCTTACTCTCCTCTCCTAGCCCCAGGATATTTCATTGACACATTCGTAAAAATAGACGAGATATACAAATCTGCCCGCCTACCTTCCAACGGAAATGGCAGCCGACACGCGCACGTTGAAGACGAGGCTACAAACGACGACGATGTAGAAGCGGGACCTGCACCACCAGCAGACGACGACAACGCCGATTATGGCCCAGAAATGCCACCCGATGATGACGAGGATGGGCGATTCTTCGGTGGTGGGATAACAGCGCAAGAGAACGAGGTGCTGGATTACGTCGATGATCCGGACCCCGATGCAAACGCGTTACCTGACAAGTTCGACAATGCCTGGCTACGACGAACAGCCCTCAACTTCGAAAAGCGCATAAACAAAAACGCCGAGCTTCGCGCCAAATTCGAAAGCGAACCTCAAAAGTTCATTTCCAGCGAGGCCGATCTAGACGCAGACATTAAGGCTCTATCCATAATATCCGAACACCCAGAGCTATACCCAGAGTTTGCAAAATTGGGCAGCGTCGCGAGCTTGTTGGGGTTGCTGGCCCATGAGAATACAGACATTGCGATCGATGCGGTGGAGATCATTAACGAACTGACGGACGAGGATGTCGCAGCCGAGGATGACCAGTGGAACGCGCTCGTTGATGCTTTATTGGAAGCTGATTTGCTAGGGTTGCTGGTATCCAACTTCGAAAGGCTGGATGAAGAGCAGGAAGTCGATCGGAGCGGCGTCTACTACGCTTTGAGCGTGGTAGAGAATCTATGCAGCGGTCGGACAGCTACGGCGGAACAAGTTACCGAGAACGAGAAGCTTCTCAAGTGGCTACTTCAGCGAATACAAGCCAAAGAGGCCACTGTTAGTCAAAATAAGCAATATGCCGCCGAGGTTCTCGCAATCCTAGTACAAACCTCACCGAAGAATCGACGGAAGCTAGCCAGCTTAGATGCTCTAGACATCATGCTACAACTCGTGGCATCCTATCGGAAACGCGACCCGGAAAAAGGAGGCGAAGAGGAAGAATACATGGAGAACCTATTCGAGGCCCTGACCTGCTTGGTCGACGAGCCTGATGGCAAGACCAAGTTTGTGGAGGCAGAGGGTGTCGAGTTATGCCTGATTATGCTGAAGGAGGGTAAAATGAGCAAAGCTGCCGCGCTCAGACTTTTGGACCATGCCATAGGCGGTCCCGGTGCCGCAGGGACTGAGGTATGTCTACGGGTAGTAGAAGCAGGTGGACTGAAGAACATATTCACACTATTCATGAAGAAGAGCAACGACAGCCAAACTACAGAGCACTTGATCGGGATATTCGGGTCTATGCTACGATTACTACCCGCCGACTCAGCAGAACGAATTCGGACGTTAGCCAAGTTTGTCGAAAAAGACTACGAGAAGACGCAGAAGCTAGTGAAGCTGAGGAGGGAATATGCGACGCGTCTAGCCTCTGTTGACGAGGCAATACGCGCAGAGCAAAGCACTATGGGCGCTGAAGAGAAGGAAGAAATGGCGGACGAGTGGTTTTCGAGACGACTCGACGCTGGCCTGTTCTGCTTACAGACGCTGGATGTGGTTCTAGCCTGGTTGGTAGCAGAGGACAGCGGCGCGAGGAAGACGATACAGAAATTGCTTGCGGACCGTGACGAGACGCTAAGTGTCGTACGGGGTACATTGCAAGAGCAGATTGAGGGCATCGATGTGGAGGATGCAGAAGGCAAAGATACCAAAGACATGCTCACGACGTTGGTGAAATTCCTGCAGTAATAGGTAGGCTCAGTAGTAGCGTGTAATGATAAAATCATGGATAATGCGTATCATGCCATTTTAAAGATGGCGGCGTTCGAACCTCTTCTATAAACACAACGGACAAGCTTGCAGCTGGCGAGACCTATCCTTCTTCCTTCAAAAACACCTGGCACTTGAAATGTAATGCACACAACTGCCAACCTCGTAGCACAATCAATTATTGATGGTGTTTGACGTAGCGTGCTAGCCTCCCCTCTCGTTTATATCATGTTCCCCGGGGTCGACTTCTCTCCCTTGTGTAAGGTGGACATAAGGCGGATAGGTAGGTTTACGACTTCTCACGTGGGACGGGCTTGATCTCGAACACGGCCTTTAGGAGGTCGTCAACAACCTTGTCTTGGCCCTTCTTCCCAGCGGCTTGGATCTCTTCGATCTTGGCATCGGCCTCCTTGTTGGCCTCGTCTTCGGCTTGCTTGTTGCCTTGCGTGTGCTTTGGAACGTTGAGTAGTTAGTATTTATGTTGGATTGCTTCATCTCGCCGTTGATGATGTAATAATGTAGATATATATACCTCTGACTCGAATTTCTTAAACTCTTCGCCTTTGGTTTGGCGATACGCTTCTATCTCCTTCTTGGCCTCGTCTCGCGCCTCTCGTACTCTCTTGGTTCGGACTGTTTATGACAGGTTAGTTCCCATTACGTAAATCGATTGTTCGACGAGTGATGGAGTGGTAGTATTTGTAGCTGAAGAGCGAAAGGCGCATGTAAAACTAACATTCTCGAGCTTTTTGGACTATCTTGGAAGCTTCCCTCTCGGCCTACAAGCTATGTCAGCTAAACCTCCTACATAGACTCGATGTTCTTTGATTCGTTATGTTCGTGATGTGGATAATTCGTACATCGAGTAGGGTCTGGATGCCTGCCGAGTTTTGGGCCGACTACATTGAAAGAGAGCATTCATTAGCTAGCTGCACTATTACGTAGGGTAACTGTTGATTGTATATATACCATCCTGCTTTGTTGTAGAGGTACGCTTATAAAATCGAAAGGTAAAATAAGCTGTTACTGAGATCGATAATCGATGGAGAAGCGTTGCAATAAGAAACGATTATGATAGGTTGAAGGTGTGTATAAGGTAAAGTTGTCGTCGTCAAAGTTGAGAAGAATGAAGCTTCTCGGCGAATGAATGAGGATCAATCCAATGACCACTGACGAAGGTCACAGGTTGGTGGAGATGCCGATGGAACCTCCCCTAACCTAAACCTCTCCAGCTTTGGGGAGCTGTACTTTACGGGACGAGGGAAATTCCGCAGCACCGCCTTACCTTACCTGGTTAGTGGGTAACTGCCTGTAAGATGTTATCGATAGCGCATCCAGTTCCCCAATCGTCATTTCATATGGAAGAAGCTTCGATTTTATTTCATATTTGTTGATGTTCAATCCAATTCCAATTGAAGACCAAATCCTACACTACTTGTTTCATTAATAAGAGAAAGAGATAAGAAAATAGAGAAATGGTCTTACAGCAAAACCCAACTTGATCCATTCTCGTCACAATCTAGACACAATGTCTCGCGCCTCCAAACTCACTCTGGCCGGCACATCGCTCTTCGCCGTCGGTACAGTTATCATAGTACATTTCCAACAGAGTATGGAAAAAGAGGTATAGCAATATTCACAACCTAAAATGGACACCACTGTCTTACAACTATGCTTCTAGGCAATGCACCAAGGTGTCGTGCGTGATATGGAGCAGCAACGTATCAAAAAGGAGCGTCAGCTTGATTTCGAGATGCAAAAGGCATTGGAGGAGGAATACAAAAGGGGCCAGACAGTTCGAGATACCACTGCTGAACCTCAAGCGAAACAATTGCCGGATCGATAGCATTTTATCTACTCTTGGTCTAGGTGTACGTTGCAAGTAGCGTCCCAATGGCTACAGTTTCCAGGTCGAGCCTTGACGAGCATCTCTCGTCACTAAATGTGCTCACTTCTTCGGCGGGAGAAGTTTTATTCAGGTATGCAGTAACTTGGTGTCTGGGCGGCTATCGAGGTATTCAACCATGTTTACCAGTACGATCAAAGCCGAGATTCTCACTAACTTGACTACCAACAGCGAGAATATCAAGTGGGATCATCGATTCCAGAACGGCCATGACGTTTCTCTCTTCTCTTGCTAGGACCGACGCTGGCGCCAGCTTCCTTATTCCTAGGCAAAACACCCCCCAAACACCCCGCCGGATGCTTGTAACATCGATGTATCACTATGTTGCATACCAGTTAATTCAATGCCACTCTATGTTCTTCCTATCATTCGGTAACCTCGGAATCCGCTCTGGTAGCCTATTCTCCCACTTTATTCGTCTCGGGCAAGGTACCTTGGGTCAAGTTATGCAAAAGCCAGTGATACCAACTCTACGATACTCAATGACTGCGCATGACAAGGGCGGGCTTAAAATCTGCATTGCGATATGTCAAATTCCTATGTCCGATAGTAACTCAGAAACATGGTACGATGAGCATCACAAGCCTCCAACGACCAATCGGATTTGTTACCTTAATACAATATCCAACGACCCCCTGAATAGCCACATGACAGTTGCATCTATGAACACATACCTATGTAGGTATATACTGTATTTACTGCATGAATTCTCACACAAAAGGAGATTCAATAAATTGGCACACATATCTCATTAATCATGCTCATATAACTTATCCATAAACATTATTGTACATCGTAACGCCATCAAGACCTACACTTGAACCCTTAATATACATACGACATCATCCTTTCGCCACCTTCAACCTCTCCAAGTAGTTTCACTGCTGCTAACGTATATCGTGAATTGCCTGCTGCACTTTATATTATCGCATTCGAGATGGCGATTTGATCTCGGTAGTTCTCCATCACCTTCTCTTCGACGTGCTCGGCGAACACGTCCACATCGGTCGACGCAAACTTTCTTGCGCTTATCTTTTTCTCAAACAACATATCCAATTCGGCAAATGTGCGCCCGGCTGGTTCGGGCACACGGAAATAAGTGTAAATGAAGCAAAGGAAGCACGAGCCCGCCTATTGCGATATGCCGTTAGTTGAGGGATATAAAGAAAAGATTCACTACCTAGCGGATCACTCACCCAGAAAAATCCGGCATAATTACCCCAGTCCCATGCCGAAGGGTTGAGCATGTACGGCGTCAAAACACCACAGATGATGCCGACAATGTTGCTACAGCTTGTTAGTCTCTAATCAAAGTTGCGTTACACCAAGTCGGGGATCTTACTATAAGATACGTCCAAGCACCACGGTCTTGATCTGCAGTCGTCTCGTGGAAATTTCGGCAACTAGAGAGTAACAGACGGTGCCGACAGTTAATTGGTAGCACAGAGCCCACACCAACATGATGCTTCCCGTTGCAAGAGATGCGGCATCTCTGTCGGAAGCAAGGCCAAGGAACCCAAGGATCAAGAGCATTGTAAACAGTGCAGCAAGGCCATACAAGTACAGTGTCCTACAAAGAGCGTCAGTGCATGATAAAATCGGGCATGGTCTCCTTTTCACCCACCTTCGTCCAATTCCTATGGTAATAAGTGTCCAGGCTCCGAAGACACCGACACAGTTGATGGCATACTGGCCCATGGCGAACGCGTATGCTTTGTCGTCGGAGAGGCCAGCTTGCTGAAGGAAATACGTCGAGTAGTTGGAGAAGGAATTGCCACTGAGGTTCTGGATAGCCCAGCACATGCACACAATCTATCACAATTAGCGCCACGAATAGAATAACTTGGGGTCGCATCATGAGACATACCTCGGTGCGACGTCTATCAACCCCCTTGAAGCAATCGAGGTAACTGGATCCTTCGGTAATCTGCACGAGAAAGTTAGCTAGAGATGCGGGAATCCGAAAGGGCTGAGACAACCTTTTGTTCTAATGCCGAAGTATGTACCATCATCGCAACTGTTTCATCGGCGTCGAAGTCGGTCTCCCGGTCTAGACTAGTTAATCGAAGAAGAGATTGCTTGGCTTCATCGAGTTTTCCTTTCCTCACGAGCCACCAAGGAGATTCAGGCGCGAAGAAAATGCCTATTATCAAGGGCACCGGCCACATCCATTGAAGCGCATATGGCTATTGATACTCATTAGCTAATTTGGTTGGGGGGGGTAGGAGGATGGAGGATGGAGGAAGACGAGGTCTTACAATACGATATGCCCATTCATCAGTGCGCCAGAGATTACCCATGATGACACCAATTCCGATCATCTGGCCAACACCCCAACAAAAATTGACATAAGTCGTCAGGTAGCCGCGCAGAGCCACGGGGCAGACCTCGGAGGCATATGTTATGGTCAAGGTCTGAAAGACACCCCACGGAATACCACATAAGATCTCGGCAACCTGCAGATGCACGACAGTCTGCGCCGTGAAGAAGATGGCGGTAAAGCCGATGATGAGCACGAGACAGCCAATGACAGTGTATCGGTACCCAAAGCGTTCGGAAACCCAGCCGTTGATCAACAAACCAATGATTTCGCCCTGCAAACCGATTCGGTGTCAAAATAAATTAATTGCTAATTAAATAGGCGAGATGTTTCATGGGTAAATGCCGTACGACATGACGTCTACTTGGAGGTCGGGTCTAAAGGAGAGAGATATAAGAAGATATAAGAACGGATAAGAATTCACTCACCACCACTGCACCGTTGCTCAACCCAGCCTGCCATGATGCCGGAACTTGATACGAGACGCTACCGTCGGCGGCAGTTATCGCAACACCGTACTTCTCGTTAAACTGCGGGAATGCATAAAAGTTGTTGACCAAGGAGATGTCGTAGCCTTCCATGACAATACAGGTGGAAATGATGATACTCCAAATGATGGCCTTGGGATACAACCTGAGACCTTGCATCAGAGTCATGTTGTGTTCCTTCTCGGCGGCGCGCTTCGCATTCCTCACGATTTCGCTCATGGTTTCTCGATCTTCCTTTAGGGCCACGGCCGGCTCGGAAGAGGTTTCGACAACATCACCATCGATGCTCTTCACCGGTACTGCAGCCATGATTACCGCTAAGACGGTTCGATAGATCGATCGGTTAGTAAGGTGACTGGACTAACTGACTGACTGACTATCTGGCTGACTTAAGAGATAGCAACCTTCCAAGAGAGATGTACAAGTTCGTGGCGTCTTCATTCGACTTCCTCGACTCTTTTTATCTTCACAAAGAAAATAAAACACGGGAATATTCTAGCTTGCCGTTTGGTCGATTAATCCATCCACTAGCTCGACTAGGAAGACCGAGGCAGCTCGCTATACTCCATAAGTGGTTTAGTCCCGTCGCATTTTCGCATTTTCGCATTTTCTCTCTCTACCGTTCCTAGTTCGGTGGAGACTAGGGGAGACAGCAAGTTGCGGGGAAGAACCACTTGGAATTCTGGGATTAGGTAGGTACTGCAGCAAAAAAAAAAAAAAAAAAAAAAAGAGGTACAGTAGCCCCTGAACCTTGATGCTTAGGTGGCTATACCTTGCTCAAACCTTGCTTATACCTTGCAGACCTTGCAAACCTTGCTGGTTTGGCTTAGCTGGAGCTAATGGGTCAGCTCCTATTACGAATCTAGCATCGTCAAATTCTAACTTGCGGTTGCACAAAGAAAGACCTCGTGGACCCTATTGTTCGGGAGAATAGGGATAGTTCCCAATGGCTAAGACGCCAATCCGGCCAATGGGGTCTGGGCTTCGGTCTCTCATAGACCGGCTCCGCGCTATTTGAGGTCACGTTGAATTCCTCCCACCCCAATCTCCCATTCGGCGGTTTTGCCCAAGTTTATTAGATGATGCTCTTCGCTGGGGTTCCTTTCATATGTACACAGCGGGCGACATTGACCGAAACAGACCGAAATCAGTTACCCACAGAATACCGACGACGGTGCGAATGCCCTCATCAGAGCAGTCCGAGTTGCTCGCTACTCCATGGTATGGATATCTTCCATCGTCTTCTACTGCAGAAGCATCCACCACGATGTCGGTCCTGGGGGTTTTGGATGAACTGATTACCCACACGCTCCTATGAAGATTCTGGAATAATACTATGTAGGCAGTTCAATTGCTAATGTTACGAATTCTTGGCAATATAGTGTTACTTGTCGTGAGCATCACTTGAAATGTAAGTGCTCCTATACTGTTCATGATGTTTTTTAAGATAGTGAAATTAATATATTTAAATGAATAGGCGATCGTTCGGTCCCTAGGTGCGGCCGCTGTGTCCGCGCGGGACGGGAATGCAAGTTGGGATTCAAATTCAAACCTAGCAAAGGTACAGCAATGCAAATGTTTCTTACCATCACGATTAAACTCTTACTGACATTCTTAGATTCCTTTAGTAGAGACCAAAGATGGGTCAGATCACCAAGCAAATGTAAACACCACAAAATTCATGTACAAGGGGATGTAATGACTAACTTTGAAAGTGATCTATATCGATGAGACCCAATCTATCGTAACCGGAAGTCCAATAGAGGACCCGATCCAATATGAATTTCATATTGACGAGACTCACACCGGAGTACCAGTACCAAGTTCTTCTAGTGCTTCACCTCCCGTGTTCGCCAGCCAGGGAGGCCATGGAAGAACCGGAAGCCAATCGATTGAGGTTGATCAGAATCAATCTCGACCGAAAACTCGCAACTCATTTTCGAGTCAGGGATTGCCCATAACAGGAATCCATCCTCAGGAAAACCATGCGAATTCAAGGTCTCCCGAACTCTACGATGTGCAGTCGTCACATATGGACAGCGCTCACATGCCCCTCCATAAGCCCGTCCTAGCGCCCAGCTCCCACTCAGCGCTACCTCTTAAAAACCGGACGGAGGCTGTCTTATTTCGGCATTATATACAAAAATTGGCTATTTGTGTAAGCAAAATGAAAATGATGAAAATGATTTCCAGATTATACAATACTAACTAAAGCAGTTGGACCCGTGTGATCCGCTTCGGCATTTCGAACTTCTCATTCCCGAACGTGCGGCAACATGTCACACGCTATTGAACGCGATACTTGCCATAGCTGCGAGGCATCTAAGCCATACAACGGGTTTCGATCCGCTTGCTTCGAATAGATATCATGATGAGTGCTTGAAGTACCTTATCCCCATGTTGAACCATGCATCTACCGTGTCAGATGAGAACCTATTCGCGGCAACTATTATCTTGCGTATGCTGGAGGAGATGGACGGTGAGATAAGAGATTCAAGGTGCAGTGGAAGGGTTTTACTAACAGCTGAAATAGTACCGACGACGGGACAGGATAATTACAGCCATCTACTTGGTATCCATGCTTTTGTCAATGTCGGCGATCAGTACATGGTGCCGGGTAGTCTAAGTGCCGCATCATTTTGGGTAGGGTTACGGCAAGAAATCTACATTGCGGTAATTACGCAGCAGCCCGTCAAAGTCAGTCTAAATCACTTCGTGGTGGATCGGTCATTTGAGCCGGCCGACGACTATACATGGTCAAATCGGGCTATCGTCCTTATTGCAGACGTCCTCAATTGCTGTTTCGGTGACAACACTTTTACGACTGGCAGATGGAACGCATTAAATGAAGCATGTGAAAAATGGTCGGTAACTCGGCCTTCATCCTTTAGCCCATTCTTCTATCGAGAACGAACAGGTACCACAGCATTTCCGGAAGTATGGCACGGATCAAGTTGTCATGGTAAGCATCCTATAACTGTTTGGTTTTGAGTATCACGATCGTTACTTATTCTACGCAGTCATCGGAATTCAGCACCACATTCTGGCACAGCTATTCTTAATTCAGTTTGACCCAACGATACCAAAAGTAGGCACAAATCGCCGAGCTGCAGTCGAGCGAATGACAGTAAGTCGATCGGAACGAGCATACAATTTCGGGCAATCAAACTTACGCGGATGCAGCACCGTATCGAGAATCTTGTTAGGGAGCTTTGTGGCATCGGAATTTGTAATCAGTGGACACCGCCAAGCATGTTCACTGCTTGCATGGGAATAGCCATGTGTGAGGAGAAGCACTTAGTGTTGTCAAAATGACGTGGACCGCGCTGATATGATATGCAGTTGGCGACCAATTCGGCGAACGTCGTGACCAGGAGGCACTTATCGACATTCTAAGGAAGACCGAGGCGGATCATGCCCGCCCAACTGCGGCGATACAGCAGCAGCTAATGAAGGCATGGGGCTGGGTATCCGGGATTGGCGAATAGGGCGGCTACGAAATCAAATGGACTATTCGCGCAGCGACAGCATGGTACACGAGTGGCCAAGCGGGTCGAGCATGGACTAGGTAACAAGCATCTGCAACATCGCCCCGGACTACCTAACTCGGCCAGGTCTAATGCCATCTTCGTTCAGTGTGGGGGAGCAACTAAGATCTGGGGCTATAAATACCGAAGGATTTTCAAATGACGTTTATCTCGTCTAGGCAAGGTTCGAAAGCCTCAAGCGGGCTGCAGCATGGCAGACCCAGACCCAGTGGATGATGCTATGCGTCCGACGTCTGGAGTCGGGCATTTTTGCCATTTTTGCGAAAGACGGGGAAATAGAGTCGCAGATCCCACTTCGTGTACCTGATTTCGACGCGGGAGATCGGCGTCGACGCTAGCTCTCCGGAAGTAGCTGGGTTCGGCGATTTTCACCTTGTTTAGCTGGGCCTTCACATCAAGCTACTGTGGGGACTCCTATACGACTTAGACAAAGCTTTGTCTCGAGGATATATATACCATATGGAGGAGGAGGATGTCGAAGCTTTTGAAGATCAGACTTAACCTCGGCATACTTGATTTTTACATATTTTGCTACGATACACTTTGTTTAGAAACGCCCCCTTTCTCAACTAATATCACACCTATTGCAGACCACAATGGCACCAGGTATCCTGGTTGACGACACTACAAGTCGCAATGGGCTTGAGTTGGAAGAAACATCCGACCACATCGACACGGTCAACGTGCTGAAGGGGCAAACCCAATATGATGACAGATCCCAATTTGACTCAGAGAAGGATAAGACGCAGTTCAGACAATATGAGGATGCGTGTGATCGCGTCAAGAACTTCTACCGTGAGCAACACGCTAAGCAGACGGTGGCATACAACCTCAAGGCGCGCAATTGGTTCAAGACCCGAAGGCGCGAGGAGATGACCATCTGGCAGGCGATCGAGAAGCTCAACACGCTGATCGACGAGTCCGACCCAGACACCAGTCTCTCCCAGATCCAGCACCTGCTGCAGTCGGCTGAAGCTATCCGCCGTGACGGCAAGCCTCGCTGGATGCAACTCACAGGCCTGATCCACGACCTTGGCAAGCTACTATACTTCTACGGATCCGAAGGCCAATGGGATGTCGTAGGCGACACGTTCCCCGTAGGCTGCGCCTTCGACGAACGTATCATCTACCCAGACACATTCGCCGCGAACCCAGACTCCAAAGACCCCATCTACAGCACCAAGTTCGGCATCTACTCCCCAGGCTGCGGGCTCGACAACATCATGCTCTCATGGGGCCACGACGAGTACTTGTACCACGTGGTCAAGGACCAGTCCACGCTGCCGGCCGAGGCTCTGGCTATGATTCGGTACCACTCGTTTTACCCGTGGCACAAGGAGAACGCGTACCGCGAGCTCATGGACGAGCACGATGAGGATATGTTGAAGGCGGTGCGCGCGTTTAACCCGTATGATTTGTACAGCAAGAGTGATGGTGTGCCGGATGCGGAGGAGCTGAAGCCGTATTATCTAGAGCTTATCAATGAGTTCTTCCCGAACCGGGTTATTAAGTGGTAGGATGCGTCATTTGAGGACTCATTCTATCTTTTCCTTTGGTCTTTGGCTTTATGCTGTTTTATGATTGATGATGCATCGGATACATTATAAATTATTGATTTAGCGGACTGAGAAATATCAAGGATAGAACTACTCTCACACAATAGAAACACATCAATCTTACTCTTCTCTTATCCATCACTGGTGATACTTACGTCGACGGGTAAAGATATACAGCATGAAGTGTCTTCGAGTCACAAAGTTCAGCACCTCTAGCTATGATTGAAGCTATCCAAGTTCGTATTCATTTATACTAGAACTAGGTCCATATCCAAACACGGCTTTTAACATCTACCTAGGTACATAGCCTGTAAGTGACATCCAAAGACCCCAAATCCTAAATCATTCGTCTAAGCTATGCATGCTCCCGCGAAAGCCTGTAACTCCGAAGGACACGCACAAGATACCCCTCGCCATCGTGGAAATACGAAACAGGCCAATGGAAATGCGTCAGATTCCCCAGGTCGTAAGCGAATTCCGCCAGGTGCCAAAATTTCTGATACTCGACGGCGTAGTCCAGATACTTCGCCTTGCGGTCCAGCTCGGCGTCCATCTCGTAGTCTAGCACGAAGTCCAGCTCGTCGTACATTTCGTATTTATAGTCCACTGTAGTAGAGTTTAGCTCGTGAGTGCTGTTTGTGTTGTTGTTGCTGTTGTTTGTGATACTTGGTACTGCCGGGACGATGGGTTCGGGGGATGCGCTGAATGTGTGGATGGTGAATAATAATAGAGCTAGGCAGATTAAACCTACTCTTGTAGTTTCACCGAGGGAAGGCATTTTGTTTTACGACGATGGACCTGTGCTATTTACGGATTACTCGAAAGATGGAATCGTCAAGTGGACTAGACGAGTTGGTTTGGTGTAAACTCGACGAACGTGGCATATTTTCTATGTAAGTAGATCTGGATTCGAATATGTAGTGGGCACCAGCTGGAACAATCTCTTTTATCGATCTTCATCATGCAGAGTGACAAAGAACAGAGTACGTGCCCGAGAATGCAATTGTGTGCTGCGTTCTGGGGACAATGCGATTGATGGATAGTATGTGTTGAGG
Organism: Hypoxylon sp. CI-4A; assembly: GCA_002120315.1. Classification (NCBI taxonomy): domain Eukaryota; kingdom Fungi; phylum Ascomycota; class Sordariomycetes; order Xylariales; family Hypoxylaceae; genus Hypoxylon; species Hypoxylon sp. CI-4A. The sequence continues at coordinate 130,100 of KZ111565.1, forward strand.
GTTACGGCATGCCAAGTAACTTCTAGGTAGGTATACAAGAGGCAGTGGCAAATCCAGCAGGCAAAGTGTCTAGTAGCTTGCGACATTTACACCAAAGGTTCAACATGCTGCCTGATTGATGTGGCTAAAGTTATCATGGGCATATAAAAAATGACACAAGTGTCGCTTTGATCGTATCAGAATTCGACCTAGATATATCCCACCATAACCAACACGGTCAGGAACACACATCCATGTTTCGCAGTTGCCTTCCTGCTACCAATTACAAATACCCCCATAATTCTCTTCCATACTCCAAGTTCCCGCTAGACCGTGCTCTATGACCGGCTCATCCAGCCCGTCCGATTTCTCCTCCTTTCCGAGGAAGAAATCATTCTGACCAGACACTTTGGTCTGTCGACTCATGAACCTCTTCGCCCAGCCCTCGACCGATGGTTCACCGGTCTCGTCGCGAGCTTGCTTGAGGAATGGGATCAGAGCCGTACCACCGGTACCCTTCACCTTCTTGTGTTGCTCATTCTTAGAGGCGGTCGCTAGGTTCTGTCGGGTCCTAACAGCTTCGGGGCTACGAGAACGGCTGCGCGCTCTATTCTCCCGAGAGGGCAGAATGATGTAACGCGTGACGATGGCGATATGTATGTCGCGGAACGCACGGAGCATAGCAAGACAGGCATCGTAAGCGATGCTTAGCGGTCGATCGGAGGCAGCGCGACTCTCCACAAATTCGCGAATGTTGGCGACGGCACCAACATCGTTCAAGAAACGAGCGTGTGGTCCGGGCATATAGCGTCGCATATCCCGGATAAAGTTATGCTTAGGAACAAAGCTTCGGCCTTCACGTTCCGACTCGGACGAAGGATTAGCCTTTTCACCCGTGGGCCGGTGCTCGACGCCGAGGATGACATCAAAGAACTGGATGAGACTGCTCTGAGCATTGCTAGGTCCGCTGTACTGGACATATTCCGACTTGCCCGAACCATCATCGTAGATGACGCCATTCGGCAGACCTGCCTCAGCCATGTTTTTGCTACCAGCAAGAAAGGTGCGAATGCGGCGATAGAAGAAGCCAGGGTCGCAGCTTTCATGCATGCGACGCAGAAGCTCTCCAAGGTCATCGAGACGCTCGGCGAAGGCGCGCAGGCAACGTGTTACGGTTGCGCTATCGCCCTGTCGAGCAGCACCAACCGCCGTCAACATCAGGGGGATAATGGGTCCGCCGCGAGCTTCGATGGCGACTGAGACCAAGTAGAACCAAGACTCATCGAGGGATCCAGTAAAAGTAAGCAAGGTGGAGATGTTGTCGAGATCATCAATCTCCTCGTCAACAAAGAGAGGCTTGAAGTTCCACAACACCGAGGCGGCGTAAGTAGAAACGGGTGGAATCTCGAGATGATCGCATATCTCCAACAGGGGAGCAGAGATGCTCGGTGGCACACGATCGCAAGGAATGTCACCTCCCCAGATGTAGCCATGAGCAAAAAAGGTGAGAAGCATATAGGCTCTCCTCCATTCCGCGTCGTGTTCCAGACCGATGGTGGAGAGGACGGGCAGACGGTCAATGACTCCTCGGAGACGTTTGCTCAGAATCAAATTCTGAAGATTGGCAGCAATTGACTCCCACTTGTTATAGTAGGGGTCCGGGAGCCTCGTCAAAGGCAAGACATCCGGTAGAAAACCATGCTTTGACGAGATTCCGTAATCGGATAAGACTGGGACGGGGGGTCTCATCACGACGATGGTATTATACCTCAGAACTAGACGAGATAAAACACCCGAAACAATATATTGAGTGGACCGTGCGGCGAGGCTGTCAAACTCAATTTACAAAGAAATGACTCAATAGCCAATTGTTCCTCTTGTAAATAGTTAAAATAATTATAAGAATTTTTAATTCCTGACGCAAGGAGTATACAGATATTATCCTGTGATACTCCTCAGCCGTGCGAAACTACCGGATAGTTGTGGTCATGCAAATGCTTCGAAAGCTGATGATGGGAACGAATTCAGGAGATGAAGTCCTGTATAAGCTTAGAAAAGAATAGAGTTTTGAAAGAGAAGATGTGAGAAAGGGGGGGCGTTTATGATTATAAAGAGGAGCAAACGGATAAGTTTCTTAGCGGGCTAATACTCAGCGGGCAAAAGTTTCGGAATTGCGGTCCCCAATAAAGAGTCAGTTTAGTCGATTCGAATATTCATTACTAATTGATCACGTAGGTAAAGAATTCATAGGAAGATAAAACTACCTACTGACATTCTCAGTCAGCGAGTATGTATGATAGATGATAGAAGATGAACGACTGATTGTGCTCTTATGGCGATTAATAAAAAAAGGTGGTGGCACATGGCACACTCAAGCTGTGGGTGATATGGCGTTATGAGATGACATTCCGCCGAGTCCGAACGGTTGGATGGATCTAGATCTTATAACCTAGGCTATCCGTCTTTGTTCTTGTTTCTAATAGGTAGTACTAGTCGAAAGAATGTGGAATTGGTTTAGTATGTAGAGTAGTTCTTGTTACTGTTACAGCCAGTTAGGACGCGGTTAGATCCATCGTTGGCCGGCTATTATCGCAACAAAATTTTGACAATATCTAATGGGCTGATCCAAGATGCCGCAAGGGTTCTCGTGCAGGAGGACCCCTGAGAAAGAACGCGTGGGACTGACATGGTTTGCGTGGACATGTCCATCAAACGAGTCGCGGGTTGACAGCTTAAAGAAAAAAAAAGAGGGAAAGAAAATGAATTGGAGAATGGGAGGGGGAAAACTAGGACCATTACATAATAGTGTCTTCCAATCTAAATAAATGAAAGTGGATACTACGTAGAACCAACTGAGGGGCATCCATCCTCATTGGCCAAGACCCAATCAAGCTAACCCCCACATTTTATCAGCCTTGGCGAGCTTGACGCAAGGCTTCCGTGCTCCGTCCATCATCAACTCGTTTGGAAGCTCTCAACACCAAACTCCCTATCATGACGTGGCTACAACCATAACCTGCTGTCGGGAACGTCAATATGGTCGTCCAGCAGCATGTGCTGAATTGGTTATACAGCGTCTTAACTAGTGTAAGGGATATACAATTTACCACTTCGATAAGTCTAGTTAGTTCTAACAGCTTGACTTGTATATGTAGGAATATCAAGATGTCAACCGCACATACAACGACGTAGCTCAGGCTCTATCGCAATACCCTTCACTGTCGCCGAGGACAGATGTCCATAGTACGAACTACTTTCCTCCATTTTCTTATGTCTATGAGACTCAATCGATCGACATATTCTAACGAGTGACCAGCTTTTGATAATGGCGTGTCTGCTCTCCTCTTACACCTCACCGGCACTATCCCCGTGATCTTTCGCGGAACCACCTACCGATTCCCCATATCGCTATGGATTCCGCATGCCTACCCGCGCGAGGCGCCCCTAGGATACGTGACGCCGACTGAGAATATGATGGTGCGACCGGGACAGCATGTCGATCCGCAGGGTCGCATATATCACCCTTATCTCGTCGGCTGGACCGAGTTCTGGGATGTGAGTACTACTACACTTATGTCTGGCATCTCAACATCGCGCAATCATACTAATAATATGCGCGCAGAAATCTTCCTTGCTAGATTTTATTACTATACTCAGAGACATATTCGCAAAGGAACCTCCTGTTGTCTCGCGGCAGCAAGCTCGTCTGGCGCCACAACAGCAGCAAGCAACTCCAGTCCCGACTCCTCCACCCGTTCCGCCTCTACCTCCTGATATGTCAAGGCAGACTCCCCAGCAAGTCCCATCGCCGCATACAAGCGACCCTAGGCCACCGCCACCTCCTCCGAAAGGCAGCGACCTGCCCCAGGTAGTGTCTGGTCCGTCCACAGGTGTAGACGGTCCTCCGCGGCCACCTCTACCGGATAATATTCAACGAGGATCGAGCCAGTATGGTCCCTCACCAGCAACTCCTCAACCACAGCAATCGAATCGGCTATCTAGATACGACGCGGCTCCCCCTTTACCACCTCAGCAAGGACCGCTTCCAACACAATCCTACCAACAACCGCCTCCAAACGTCCAATATCAACCCCAGCAACAACAACTTACGTACCAACAAGGTGGCCCTCAACCTTCATCCGGATTCCCACCGCAAGATTCCCGCCGCACATCCATGATCTCCCCTGTCACACCCATCCCTTACAACGCAGCTCTCGCTGGGCCACCATACGCAGGCCCACCTCCAAACTGGCAGCAGACTCAACCTCAACTCGTGCCACAACACCCCCCGGCACAACCCAAGCCGAAACCGCCTCCCCCACCAGACCTAATGGACGAACCCTTCTCCCTCGCCCTTCCCTCCCCCTCAACCAACAATCTCCCACCACCCCCCATCCCACCAAACCCCGAGAAAGACGCCCTTCTCCAGCAACTCGCCTCCACACTCCACAGCCTACGCCAGCGTGCCCGCGCGCAAAACGAATCCTCCCTGCTAGGCCTCGCCGCCCAACGCAACGCCATGCTAGCCGCGCTCCAGAACCTGCAATCAGACTCGGCATCCCTGACGCCCCTCTCCGCCCTCCTCGTCTCCAACACCGCCATCCTCAAGCAATCCCTGCAAGAAGCCGACCGCGTCGTCTCCAGCGCGCAGACCCGCGAGCCCCCTCCTATCGACGACCTGCTCGTCGCTCCCACCGTCGTCGCCAATCAGCTGTACGACGTAGCGGCCAAGGAGCGCGCGCTGGGCGATGCTATCTTCGTGCTTGGGCGGGCTGTCGAGCGCGGGCGGATCAGTCCTGCTGTGTTTGCCAAGACGACGCGGAGTTTGGCGCGCGAGTGGTTCCTGAAGAAGGCGCTTGTGAAGAAGATTGGGCGGGGGATGGGGCTTGTTGGGTAGACCAGACTAGGTGGAGGAGTCTTGGAATAGGGGTTTAGTAGGTATTTTCGTTGAGACGCAAGCTAGATCGACGGCTGGATCGACGGATTCAGCTATAAGAGTCAGCAAGTATTTGGTGAGCACTCTTTTGTTGTCGCTGAGCCGGACTAGGCTTTGCGGATTTTGGGCGGGATTGAAGCGGAAGCGGCAAGGAGCCGGCGCACGGCATATATGCATAATTGATATCCTGACGCGCAAAGCAAGTTGAATGTATTGGAGGTAAATACCACATCGATTAGAAGAATATGAAGGTGAAGACACTACGCGGCCAGACAACTACCTACCTAGGTACCTAATGGACGAAAGTCAATAAAATGCGGGAAGGTAACTCGAATCTATGAGATACAGCTTGATACCTTCTATGTCTCTAGCTTTTCCATCGTCTCTTTTCTTCCCTGTAGTCAGCTAAATGATACACTACCGACTAACAGGGTATCCAATACTCGATAAGGTGCCCACGTCTCTTGTCTATAGCCGACCTACATCCCTTCCTTTCCCCTAACCCCCGGGCGAACCACAGCCTAGCAGCCAATTTATTGCGTCTATGCCCCCCCCCCCAACCCTATGCTCGGTGTCTAGTGGTTAGTTGCACCTCCGGCAGTGCTGGCACCGGCACCAGGCTTGGAACTAACACCGCTCCCCTTTCCGAGTCGTATCCCACTGGTAGATTTCTCCTTGTACATGTTAACGATCCTCTTGACCTGGCCAGGCCGCCTCGGCTTTGGATGCTTGAGTTTGATATCGTTGATTTGGCGTACGACGAATCCCGAGGCAGTCTTCTTGCTCCAGCTGCTCTCTTTCTTCTTGCCCTCGACTTCTTTCCCTTTACCCTTACCTTGTGCATCTTCTCCATTCTCTCTGTGTTCATCCCCCGTATCTATGTCCTTGCCTTTACCTTTAGTCTTTTCTTCTCGCTTCTTTTCCTTTTGCTCCCGACGAGTTTGCTTCTCTTCGAGTCGACGACGCTTGCGTTCTGCTACTGTTTGCTGCGACATCACTCTTGATAAAGTGTTGGAGTTGCCACGCGATACAGAAGACGACGACGGCTCTGGATCCTGGGCAGTAGGTGACTTGGCCCTACGCCGAATAGCCTTGGATATTACCGAACCATCGAACCCGAAGTCTCCGAATCCGTCTGTACTTTCCAGGCTGTCCGACATCCGGGATAAAAATGGGAATGTCTTACGCATTGGTATTCGATGAGGGTGTGATCGGGTATAGGTGAGATATGGTGGCTGACTGTCAAGTCTCGCGATCAACTCATCATCGATATTGACGCTTGACTCACTGTGGGCTGAGGTAGACGAAGAACGAACGACTTCAGATGTATGGGACATATGGTAACCAAAGAAGTCCGAACGGCGATACCGAACTCGATTGTGTGGTGAGCATGGTCGAGTGCCATCGACTTCTGTATAATTGCTTGGACCGGCTTGCTCTGAATCATCATTTGTTCCGTCTCTCCTAACGGCCGGTCGAGAGAAGCCATTCGAAATTCGTCTCCATAACTTCACACTTCGTTGCCTAAATGGGTGCCAGCTAGCTCGGGCCTTTATTTCTCTGGCATTGTTCTCTTCGTGAAATGAAGCATCTCTTACACCGTCATATGATCCAGCTTGACCATACGGGGTCAGACTGGTAGCTGAAGGTTGGCTTTCCAGACGTTCAAACTGCTGGATACGGTCCTTGACAGGTGAAACCTGCTTGGTCGGCATGTCTTCGTCCGACTCATCGTTGAAATGTGCACTCAGCTCTGTCGTCCTTGTTTCACCCAATGTTTCCGTGAAGTCGCAGGAGAAGTCATTGGTCGAGATTTCCGTAGTTAACTCAGGGACTGGTATTCTCCTCAGTGGTGTTACTTGTTCGGCCAATGCGATCGATGATCCGTCTAAGCCGCACCCAGCACTGGGAACCTCCTCCCTTTCGGTTGCTACTTTATTCCGGCTCCGACTTTTCCAGAAAAGCTTTGGTGAGTTAGGAGATGAGTCTCGAGGTGCAGTTCGCTCAAAGAGTTTTCGAAGATCTGACACTTTTCCCGTACATCTTACCACAGACTCGAACTTGGATGTTGACCTTGGAGTCTGTTCGGTTTCTCTCGGTCTCGATGCTTTGCCAGCCGAAGCTTGTTCGCCTGTTGGTACATTCCGCGTGCCGGACTTGGAGTTGGGGGTTAAAAATTGATGGATTAAGCTTGAGTACGAAGATCTATTCCTCTGAATCGTCGGGGTATTGAAAATGTCTGTCTGGTCGAAATCACTTGACTTTCCTCCTCTATATCCGATATCAACGTGCTCAAGGGATACGGCACCATCAAACGTACGAGCGCCTCTCTGACGGAACCGACTATTCTTTGGTAGTGAGGCCGTTGGGGTGTGCTGCGCGGTATCTATGATGCGACGCGTGGATAGAGAACGTTCTGACGCCCTGCTCTTTAAGCCCTTATAGGCGGACCCTCTCCCGATGTTCAAGGTGCCCGGGATAGCCGTATTGTCCTTTTGCATTGTTGTTCTAGCTGAGGAGGTACTCCCCTGGTGACTGAGACCGGATGAATGAGGCATTTCTCTTCTGCTTCGAGTATAGTCAGAGGCTGTCTTTGGTGGTAGCACGGATCGGTTCTGCGTCTGAGGCGTAGAATTAGATGGTGGCGAGTTAAGTTCGAAGGATTTGCGGAGGTCAGCTACGCTTGGCTGTTGCTTGGTTGAAGACCTCCGTGACAGGGTATGAGGTTCAGGTTTCTTCCCTTGTAGCTTCTCATCTTGATGATGAGTCTGCTCGTCACTGTCGGTGGTAGCTCTTTGCGATGTTCTGAGGGGACTGGCTGAGGTGGTTGCCATTAGCTTGGACTTGGTTGGAGAATTCTGTTTGGAGTTATTGGATACTGGAAGACTCTTCGCTAGTGAATTTGTCGAAGAGAGGACTGGCTTTTGCGTTCCTGGCCGTTCTAAAGACGTCCTTGCTGAGTCAACGAAAGGAGAATATGCTACGAACTTAGTATTGTCCTTATCTCTAGTTGTGGATGAGGTTCTGTTGGTTTACTTACCGCTTTCGTGTTCGAATACCTTTCTGCGATCTACAATCAGCCGTGGATCCTATCCCGGGCCTCTGCTTCTCTGAGAATCGGCATTGCGAACTGAAGATTGCGCTAAGGTGTCATTCGATCCTTCAGCGGACAAGTCTAGGTCATCTAGGAATCGGTCTGTTTTCTTGTCGAGGGTTGAACTCGAAATATTATGGCTGACTTCGAGACCGTCTTCCCTGGCGATGTTTTTCAACGACGCACTCTCTTGGGGTTTCGATCTAGCAAATGGTGCAGGAGATTGTCTTGGAGAAACGTCTGGAGAGTATCTGGAAGCATCACGCTGGCTTACGGGGCTAACATGCTGTGAGGAGTCAACCGATTTATCCTGTCGTCTCAGGGGTATATGTGGTAAGGAGATGGCGCTCGGTTTGGTTCCAAGTATGGAGCTGGGTTCGTCATTGGTTGCCGCACCAAGGGTCTCGAATTTCGACACCAGTGATCCTAGCTTTGGAGCAGGGACACGTCGCTGTGATCGAGCGTTGGTCGTACTTGGTTGGGGGAGGGAAATATGACTTCCTCGATTGATAGTAGAGGTAGAACCCTCATCCTCGGTCGACAGCTGGTCTAGATTCATGGAGCTAGAACCATCGAAATTGGCGTCTATTTTACGTGGAGGGAGGCGTAGCGGTGCAGGCTGGAGATCAAGAGTCAAGTCATCAGGGTCGTCAGAGGGAACGGGGGATGAGCTCGTGGTCGAGCTTGAAGTGATAGACGCCATTGGTAGATCTTATGATCCTATAATACACAAATATAATGAGTGCCCAAGAAGACCAAGATTCGGAGCTTCTAAAACATTTTCTTTCTATCCGAAGAGAGCTACAGAGCTCCTTCAATAGGTGAATGCACTAGGTAAGACAACTCGTATGTTGATTAGGGGAGAGACCTGGTAGAGGAAAGTGTAAAAGCAAGTAATCCAGGTAATAAGCTACCTCTCAAACGAGGGGATACAGGTTATAGTTCCCGTATCGTACGACAGCCATATAAAGGAGGAAGCGTCGCCCCCCTGAAACATCTCCAACATTACTCGGAAGTGAAGCACTGTGAATCCGCCCTGCCTACTAGGAAGGAGCTACTGGTATCTTAATATGCTCATGTGAGCCTCTTGATGTTTCTATTTGCTATCATTTAGTCCAATGGCTGGCAATTCTAATCGAGAGGTAGTCACAACTGTATATCTAAATCGTTTGATGGGTTCAGAAAGTTCAAGTTCAAAAAGCTATAACTTGACTGAATATTACAGACTGTATCTGCAGGACCTATACTCGCCAGACTGATGAATTGAATTATGAAGTGTCAATACAGGTAGGTACTATCTTTATAGATCTGCGCTCTAATATCACTGATCTACCTCCTTGCATCGCTGCCGATCTACCGATCATGAATGACCTGCATATAAACCACTGCCGCGGATAAATTACCCCAGTGTGCACTATTCTCGCATCTTCCCCGCAGGACCATTGGGGTTCGGACTGAACCCCTGCGATATCATGCCCAGTGAGTATATGTTCTGGTAAGTTGCAGGTGCAAATACAGGCCGAGTATAGCTTTGTATCTCGTGGTCAGGTCATATGTGCAGAGCTTCATGTTAATACTTCCAAAGTTACCTAGATAGCAGGTGAACACACCTTACAGAATAGAAAATGACAGAAGAGGACTACACGATCCAAAAGGAAGCCTCGCGCATCCTTCATTCGGTCTTACTCCCAGACTCGCGCCTTCAAATACCAGAGTCGGTAAAAGCCGCTGCAAAACGCACCTCGTTCGACCCTTCTGCTCTCTCGTCGCCATTCCTCCCTACTCCCCTAAAATGCAGCGAGTTAAGCACCGCTCTTTGGGCTCTCCTCGCCACCTTCGGGAATGACATCGCAGCTTCACGATACGGTGATGAAGTCGCAGACCAGAATGTGGTTGTCAATAGCGATGTCGCATCCATATTCCTGATATCCTTCTGGCTGATGCGGGTTGGTGGCAAACCTATATCCGACCCAGAGTTTGGGCGTCGGTATTCTATCTATGATACCACGAACCAATTCACGTTTTGGCGACGGCTTGTTACTAACGTTTACTCAACCCGCGACGGCCGCTGGTTCCATCTGCATGGGGGCTTGAACTCGGATGCCAACTTGAAAATGTTGGGTCTGCCTACGCACAGAGATGTCGCTGACGAGATGGCGGCTATTGAAGGGCTCTCTGAAGCGGTAAAGAAATTCGATGCAGACTGGTTAGATGTCGAAGCCAATGAGTTTTGGAGGCAGGCAGGAGGGATCTGTCATACGCCAGAGGAGTATCGTGCAAGTGAACAAGGGAAAGCCTTGGCTGATGACGGATTGTATACACTAGAAGAATTTCCGGATGCGAAGCTACCTCCAGTACCGTGGCCTAAAGTTGAGACGATGACCTACAGGCCTCTAGAGGGTATCAAAATTGTCGACCTCACGCGAGCAATTGCTGGACCTACAATTGCGAGACTTGCAGCACTGTTCGGTGCCACAGTCGTCAGGGTGTCAAACATGAAACTACCAGACCTTGGGATAGTGCTCTTCGAGAGCAATCTAGGCAAGCGAGATGCACATCTGGATCTAAAAACCGACGAAGGAAGGAGAGCGCTAAGAGATCTGATCGAAGACGCGGATGTTGTGCTGGATGGTTATCGCCCAGGTGCCCTTGAGAAACTGGGGTTCGGTCCGACGTACGTGCATGAGGTAGCCAAAAGACGCGGGAGAGGCATAGTGTATGCGCGTGAGAACTGTTACGGCTGGAAAGGTCCATGGAAGCACCGCAGCGGATGGCAGCAAATCAGCGACGCGGTGACGGGTGTGGCTTGGTTGATCGCACGAATGTGGAATGCCGATGAACCCGTGATGCCTTTCTTGCCGAACTCGGACTTTCAGACCGGCATCGTCGGGTGCATAGCTATCATGAATGCACTGGACAAGCGAGCGAGGAAAGGGGGAAACTACCTCGTGTCCATGTCGCTTAACCAGCTCAACAGCTTCTTGATATCTCTCGGAACCCAAAGCCCAGAGACGCAGCAATCGTTACGCGAGAGGTGGCCAAACATGAAGTTGCGCCACTACGACGATTTGCATAGGCAGATACGAGTGGTAAGTGTTACTTTTTCGGAGTCTAGTTGTACCTCTACCTCTCTGCAAGCCATCGTACTAAAAACCAACTTCAGTTTTTAAGCGACCTACCAAAAGTAACGCCACAGTTACTCAATCAGAAATATTTCACGACTATCAAAGCCGATCTAGGCGTCTCTGACGAAGAAATGGCGTTTGTTGGACCTGCGGCTACATTTGAGAAGACGAAGTTAAGATACGATTCTGGGAGCTGCTTGAGAGGAACTCACCAACCAGAGTGGCCAAATAAGGGATAGTACATGCCAAATAGATGCTGCCTATGTTGCTAGAGCGGCGTTATGAGAGAAATGAAGAGGTTGTAGGACTTAACTTGTCGCTATCAAAACCGCGGACATCGCTTCTTGTGTAACCCCTAGCATACCCACCTACGAAGGGATTTTTCAAATGCAGAAAGAAGCTCGAAAGTATTATTTTCAAGTCGTTATGATTTTAACACGAGTGCTGTTGAGATCGTAGATGCTTATGAATGTACTTCATAGACTATAGGTCGAGGCATAGCAGCGCCCTGTGAAAATTCCTGATGCTGTCGCCTAAGTTCTCTAGCTTAACGAATCGTGCAGGGTCGAATAGGGGTTCGCAGATGCTTGGCAGACACAGCGTCGCCAGCTCGGAGTCCCCCTCCCCCTCCCCCTATACCAAGTCCCATGCTGCCTTTTCTGTGTGCTTCTTGTTAGCTAAGTACGAGATCGTGGGGTCCTCGTTTTCCGACGTGGCTTCAAATGTTCCAAAGTCCCAACCTGATCCATGATTGTCAGGTATGCGATGAACACAAGCAACGATTGAATAATAACGTGCTTTAGCAGGTGTCATGCCTAGTAAGATCTCTTTTTTGACAGATTGCTGGGTTGAGGTAGAAAAGTCAGACTGTGTGTAAAGCAAGATTGAATGGCGGATCAGAAACCAAGTCTGCATCGAAGGTGGTAGGGTAGGATATCCAGTACGACGATACTGAGAATCAGCTGCGGTACATTTCGATATTTGCTACAAGACTTATCAATCAAGGGTCCTGATTTTGAACTACGATTGATCAATTATACGCGCAGAATAAAATTTCGTAAAGGAACTACGATTTACGACGAGGCATGTTGTCGCATGAGTGGCGTTGCACCGAGCAAAAAGGGGCGAAAGGGGGTGGCATAAAAAACCAAAAAAGACAAAAAAAAGCTCGGTCCATTTGAACCTACGAAAAACCCTCTTTGGAGAAGCCCTGTGGTCTCGAGTCACGGCATCATACCGGTCGACCAGACAGCCAATCCGGTGGGAGTTTGTTCATAACCTCGAAGTGTCACCCATGTAACGGGGTCGGTGTGAAAGTGAGCAACTAATTCGGCCATATATGCTTAATTTTGTGAGGGAGATACCTGCAAGCGACCCGAGAAAGAACCGGTTGCCTGGTAGAACATCTGTTTGACACCTGCGACGCGACGCGACGTCCGGCGCACCCCCGGAACAATCTGGTTGCCGCCGTCAGGAGAGCTCAATGCTCAGCCGCCATTGTGGCGTTTCTGGTAGATATCTGACAACCTAGCCGTCGCCAATAGCACGGACCAAGCCCTCACATAAAAAGATTCCGACTGAGTGTTTGCGAAATATCCAAGCCCCAAATTGGCATGCGTCGGTGATATCATTCCATCACTCATGCTCGTATAGCCTGATCCATGCATGTAGTTCGTCCACGCAGTCTATCCGTTGACTGGATGAACCTCTTATTCACCTCGCAACGGCTACTGTGGGAGTCTGGACCGGATGGTTATTCCAACACTTTGCTATTATGGCTAGCTACCCGAATAGCTTCAAGGGGCCTTGACAAAAGGATTACCTCGACTAGGTTGTCGAGCCCCTTTCACGTCAGGATATGGGACATTGATGTGATCTCCGACCGGCACATCCCGTAATTATTGAGGCTATCCATGTTGCTATTTCTGAGATAGATGGCTTCTGGGCCGGGATGGGTTAACTGATATTGTATTATGTGGTATAAGTAAAGCTTCTTCAGCAGCTGAGGAGAATAATTTCTTGATGATGGACTTTACTAACTCGTATAAACCCTCCATATTTACATTCATCATTAACAACGATATTTGCCTTCTAGATACTGAGATCTACTCGATGCGCTAGGCCAGACAGAAGATGACGAAGATAGCGATGAGCTTTCCATATATGCTTCCTGATAAGTCTCAACACTAGTGGCTTAGCTCATCTGTGTCTCATCATTGCACTATGCATGTCTCTAGGATCGGCTTGTAAATTGAACGGATACGATGGCAGATGAGCAAAGGCGCTCGTTACTTAAACGATGATCGTTTCGTAGGTTTCCCTGTCTTGTGAATAGAGGGATCTCAGACACTATGGCGGTGTATGCGAGGAGTGTATTGTCCATCACCTACTTTGGTAGATACTAGGTATAGATGGTAAGTTGGTCAACATTCTGTCGTTTCTTGCTTCCTATCCATGTTAATTTAGCGCTTGAAGTGAAGCAGCCGAGAATGGCGTTGCGAAATCAGCATCGCATAACCTCCGTACCTCACAAATAGCTTAGTTAGAAGCAACGCAAATTTGCATCACATCCGCACCTTTAGGTCGCCTTAAAATCATTCATTATAGCTCGGTCTTACTCGACATATCCAAGCGGCTCCAAAGAATATCGCTCACGTCGTCCCTGCAGAAAGGTTCCATTTCTAAGAGCCGGTGGTTGGACTGGAGAAACTTCGGAGCCCCTATCTCCACGCTACTGGAAAAACATCGGCAGGAGGACTTGAAAAGGGGCGGTTGAGATGGACAACGGACCTGACGGGCCGCTACCCGGCGCAGATCTAACTCCATTGAAGGAACGCTTCATCATTGTCGCTATGCACGCCTCCCCCGATTGTGGTCCGGTATCGAGGGTGACAATTCATACGTTCCGGGTTGGAGGGTCGTAGAGGATGAGACGGAACATGAGAGCCGACCTTGAACAACCCCGCGAATATTCGGCGCCAAGCTGCGACGTCTATGGGATCCCGTATCCTGTTGGTTGTTCAATATGAAAGTCTATGATCGAACCTTGCATCATATAGATGAGCCGTACGCGGCAGCGGTGGGGTTGGTTTCGAGCTATAAAGGCTGTAGCCAGCACGTAATTCCATAGCTTAACATTGGCTTCTTCCTTCTCTTCCAACTCTTCCCCGCTATCTGTGTTGGGGCTGCCTTTTACCTCCGTTGTCCTACTTACTCCATCTTACTACGGCAAATATGGCGGATATAGATGTAGAACACGTTCTCAAAAAGCTCTCCATGAGCGACAAGGTTGATCTTCTGGCAGGAATCGACTTTTGGCATACCAAAGGCCTACCGGAGCATGGTATTCCGTCGCTACGTTTGTCAGATGGCCCAAATGGGGTCCGTGGTACCAAGTTTTTCAATGGCGTCAAAGCCGCCTGTTTTCCGTGCGGGACCGGGTTAGGTGCCACGTTTAACCAAGAACTTTTGGAAGAGGCAGGGAAGAAGATGGGAGAGGAGGCCAAGGTAAAAGGGGCACACGCAATCCTAGGCCCTACTATTAACATGCAGCGAGGTCCCCTTGGCGGTCGAGGGTTTGAGTCGTTGGGTGAAGACCCAGTCCTAGCTGGTCTGGGTGCCGCTGCGATTGTCAGGGGAATACAATCGACAGGAATCCAGGCTACTATCAAGCATTTCGTCTGTAATGACCATGAACACAAGCGTAATGCTGTTCAAGCAATCATCACAGAGCGAGCGTTGCGGGAAATCTACGCTTTGCCATTCCAGCTAGTAGTTCGTGATTCCGATGTGGCATCGTTCATGACAGGCTACAACGGAGTCAACGGGACGTACTGCAGCGAAAACCCAAAGCTTCTGGACGTAATGCTACGTGGAGAGTGGGGTTGGGACGGAATGATTATGAGCGACTGGTATGGCACGTACAGCACCACGGAGGCGGCGTTAGCTGGTCTCGATCTCGAAATGCCTGGTCCGCCACGATTCAGAGGCGATCCATTGAAATTCAACGTTTCGACAGACAAGGTCCGGACGCATATACTTGACCAGCGGGTGAAGGCGATGCTAGAATTCATCAAGAAGTGCGCTGCCAGCGGCGTGAAGGAAAATGCTCCAGAGGGCACGGCCAATACACCAGAGACGGCTGAGTTGTTGCGGCGAATAGGTAATGAGGGTATTGTCCTATTGAAGAACAACAATGGTGTACTGCCTTTAAAGAAGGACAAGAAGGTATGTATAACATTTGAGATGGGTTCTCAGCGATTCATTCATAGTTCCGACTAATCCTTTACAGACCGTTATTATCGGACCCAACGCCAAAGTTGCGACGTATCATGGAGGCGGTTCTGCGTCTTTGGCCGCCTATTACGCCGTGACACCCTTTGATGGTATTAGTAGCAAGCTATCCTCGCCGCCTGGCTACACGATTGGCCAGTACTCGCACAAGTTACTTCCTCTTCTTGGTTATTCTACCAAGACAGCCAAGGGCGAGGAGGGAATGACCATGAAGGTCTACATCGAAGGGCCCGAGGTTCCGGATCGACAGCCAGTTGACCAGATCGAACTCCACAAGACAGAGATGCTACTGATCGACTACGAAAACCCCAACTTGAAGGGTCCTCTATGGTATGCCACACTCGAAGGATCGCTGGTTGCTGAAGAGGATTCAACTTGGGAATTTGGCGTGGTCGTATCTGGATCAGCGAATCTCTACATCAACGACGAGTTGGTTGTGGATAATACTAAAAAGCAGACGTTGGGTGATGCCTTTTTCGGCAGTGCCACAGTCGAAGAAAAAGGGACCTACAAGCTAGAGAAGGGGAAGACCTATAACTTCAAGGTTACCTTCGGTTCAAGCCCTACGTCGAAGCTTGGAGGGAACGCGGTTCTTCTCAGCGGTGGTGCACTCAGGGTTGGTGGATGCAAAATCATTGATCCCAAGGCAGAGATTGCCCACGCCGTCGAGCTAGCTCGGGATGCGGATCAAGTCATCGTCAGTGCCGGCCTCAATGCTGAGTGGGAGACTGAAGGTAATGATCGAGCGGATATGAGTCTTCCACCTGGTCTAGATGACCTAATTGCGGCTGTTGCGAAAGCCAATCCCAACACAGTGGTGGTTATGCAATCTGGTACTCCAGTAGAGATGCCCTGGATTCATGACGTGAATGCTCTTGTCCATGCTTGGTACGGCGGTAATGAGACGGGCAACACTATCGCAGACATCCTCTTTGGCGATGTCAATCCGTCTGGGAAGCTTAGCTTAAGTTTCCCAGTTCGAGTCCAGCACAATCCTGCATACTTGAACTACCGAACGGAAGGTGGTCGGGTGATTTACGGCGAGGATATTTACATCGGCTACCGCTACTACGAATTTGTCGACCGTGACGTTCTATTTCCCTTCGGACACGGACTCAGCTACACAACCTTTAAATTCTCGGACCTGTCGGTGGCTGATGAGGACGGAAAACTGACTGTGTCCCTCGCAATCAAGAACACAGGCAGTGTGAAAGGTGCCGAGGTCGCACAAGTTTACGTGGCGCCGAAGAAGAAGGCCAAGGTGAACAGACCGGCAAAGGAACTCAAGGGGTTCGCCAAGGTGGAAGTAGCTCCCGGCGAGAGCAAGACGGCTACCATAACGATAGACAAGAGGTATGCAACTAGCTACTGGGACGAGGAGCGTGACCAGTGGTGTGCTGAAGAGGGAGAGTACGAGGTTGTCGTCAGCAATTGCAGCGATGTGAATAAGGATAGGTCGGTTACAGGCTCATTCAAGGTGGATGAGACGTTTTGGTGGTCTGGAGTATGATGGAGGATGACGAGAAAATATATCTACGACTGACTGATATCATTATAATATAACAAGAATATTGGTGGTTATATCAAAAACTGAGGTATATTTTCTGAGTGTCTATAACAATTCTGTAGTTGTTTAAGTTTAGAAAAGAAGCTCGATCAAGATTATACCAGACCGTTTGATGGACCGCGACGGATGACCCCACCCAAACCCCGCAGTGGGCCATGGACGCTAATGCGGGGCATTTTTCTTGGGAGCTACCTAGTACCTACAACGGGATGGAACGGCGCTGCGTTCAACTCACGAATAGAGCATCCAACTTTTAATTATGTCTACAATACCAAGCAATTGAAGTTGCATTAGATGAGAATATAAAATGATTCTATTACCTACCTCCTAACCTGACCCCATAATATCGAATAAAGAAACAAAGAAGCCCCAAAATGGCACCCCCTACGATCCTCGCCCACAAGTCATCCTTCCTAACTGCGCAAACGCTCCAGCTCTCCCAAACCCTCGCCCCAAGCGCCACATGGCGAGAGTCCCACTCGCGATCCGCTGAAGATGGGGTTTTGTCAGATCGAATTGTAGAAGAGGTATTATATCGCGCGAACCACACGCTGCAGCAACACGCGCGTCGCGTTTATGCCCCCCAGGCGAGTCGTCATGTCGCTGAGCAGATCGAGGCGCTGTACTTGGAAGCTGCCGAGAAGGCGGTGCGAGGCGAGGGTAATGGCGGTTTGGGAGATGATGGCGAGGAAGAAGGGGAGGGTTCCGTGGCGGGGAGACAAAAGGGGGACAGAATACCTCGGTTCTTGAAGGTGGGCGCTGATTTTGGTATGTTTGCGCCTGTTGATCATCTGTCGCATTGTAGAACTATGTCCTGATTCATCTGGTCGCGTCATCTAGCATCCGACGAAGTCATTGCCTCCTTACCAAGTACTTGGGATCTACACTCCGCACCACAAGCTGAAGCCAACCCACCCGAAGCAAACCGATACGCCGACCTCGCCGCATCGCTGACTTTGCTTTCCGCCCGTCGCAAAGAAGCACGCTCGCGTTTAGACCGCCTGCGCCGTATGCGCGACCTTCTCGGCCCCTTCACCTCCGCCCCTAACAGCACCACGGGCCAAGGCGAAGCAGGACTGGACAAAGTCCAATCCAACCTAGTCACACGCGACGGAGAACTCGAAAAGGAACTAGAGCGTATGCGTGTTCTTCTAGTTCGCGTTGCGGGTCGCGTTGCTCAGCTGCCGGACTTAGAACCGGAATCTGCAGAAGATGCTGCGATGGAAGAGTTGGATGCTGTGGAGCGTGGCAAGGTCCAGAGGTTGCTTGATGAGTTTTAAGCACGTTCATCCATTTCGGAAAATAAAGGGGAAAGGGTCCCTTACTTACACTTTGGAGTTTTACATATCCGGCGTTTCGAGACACTCAAAATACTGGTTGCTGCTCATTTACGGCATGAATGCACAAGTATGATACCCGTACACATGAGATTTAATATCATTTTATCACTCTTAGAGATATTATCACAAATACAGTACGTAAGTGCCCACCCGAACCGATTGGAACTAAATAACCAGTCTAACTTGGATGCAGAGAATAGCATAAAGTATTCAAAATGATCAGGTCGATAATAATGCCGAACAACATACTACATAACCTTCTGCTATACCCTTCTAATTTGCTTTACCCAAGAATCCGGCCAGGCTACAACTCCAGAGTCAGCGCTACGACCATCACTTAGCCAAAAGCACCAACGATAGGATGCTTTTCTGTCTTTGCTCATTGTTCCCCTCCAGGGTGGCATCTTTCGAGCTATCATCCACATCGAGACCCTTGAAACCGATGGGTTCCTCTGGCTTTTTTTCCACTTCGCTTTCGTATCCGCTAAACTCGCTTTCGTATCCGCTAAACTCGCTCTCATCATCCCCATACTCGTCCTCGCTGTCTCTAGCATAGGGATTTGGACGCACCACACGTAACTTCACAATTTCCTTATCTTTGTCCTCGTCGGAAACTTTGTAGTACACACGCAAACCGACTGTGGCCATTGCATTCCAGGGACTACTTTCGAATTCGTCGTCGTGTTGATGGTTATATGGCGGTGCGGGACGCTGCGCAGGGTTTCTGCCCGCTCGGCGGTCGAATTCGCTATCTACGGATGCGTCGCTGAATTCGGAGACCGATGAGATGACACTCGAGACGGAGGAGCAATCATCTTCGTCTGCGTGCTCTAAATGCTGCACCCTCTCTTCTAGCTTCACCCACCTTTTTGGTTGTGGGAACACTTGGACGTATTTTTGCTCCTTGCTCCCTGGGTGATATTGTTCTCGGGAGTTGGCGTGCCCCTTTCTAGCTTTCGCATTAGCTTTCGCCTTCTCGGCTCTCTTAGCCTTGACCCTGGCTTTCTTCTTCTGGGCCTTATTATGATCCTTTACGCGCAGATAATGTTGCCTATATCGATATCGCATGGTATCTTCCTTCAACTCCCGTTTTTCTCGGTCTGTTCTGCGTTTGTCCGCTTCCTTTCGAGTTATCTTTTCTCCGGGAGTCTCGATGATCTTTCCCTTGCTGTGAGCTAGGTCATAAGACATACCGACGGTAACCAACTTGTCTCTGCGATCCCGCGCATTCCCACGTACCACCTCCTCTATCGGCAGCTTGTTAATTCTGCGGGCTTTACACAAAAAGAGGACATCATATTCGCCTGCTTCAAGCTCGAGCTCGACGTTGACCGAACGATTTTGGCAGTACTGGTTTGTGCTGCGGACAACATAGTCTTCCTGGCCATTCCTGTGCAGACGGAAATTCAGTTCGAACCGGTACTGACCTTCAAGGCCTCGATAGTACCGATCATCGAGCTGGGAAAGCACAATGACCACCGGACCAGTCTTTGCTAATGAGAAAGTAAAGTACGTGTCGTGGTAATCTAACGTCCAGGGGACGGAGAGCGTAGTCCAGAGAGACGTAATTTTCCACTCGGGCCCGAAGAGTCGAGTTCGGTCAAAGGCCTGGTACTTGCGAAGAAGGTCATCGTACGAGATCCAAAAGTTACCATCGTCGCCGAAGCGATAATTGAGCTTGAGTAACCATTCGGCAGTCCATTCTTTCGATCCGTCGCTCCAGGCCCCTTTCCATTCGTCCTTGCCCCAAGGGTTTTTTAGCTGGATAAGTCTTAGGTCGTTGATTTCGACGGCCTTCATGACCGAATAAGCATGCAGCTCGATGATTCCCTTGCGATCGCCCCAGCCAACACCCCACATTCCAGTAGAACAACCGAAGAGGAATTCATTATTGACTTTCATAAGCTCCTCCCTCCAGAAGTATTCCTTGTCTAGGATATCTGTGGTATATAGCTCTGACTGTGCGACGTTGATTGTCAGTATTGCTTCGTTATGGAATACGTTGTGTTTTATTTCAGGTACATTTTCTGGAAGAGAAACAATTCTACGCGCTTACTTACCGTAACACCACCGGTTAAATCCTCTATGCCTTCGCCTGTATAACCACCTTCGATAGCAGAGTAGTCTCCATGGGCTTTGGAATAAGCTTTCTCGAGAAGCGGGAGCCAGGTCTCATTCTCATGCTCACATTGCGCGAAGTATAGGGCGCCAGATCCGCTCTGATACGTCCTCCGGTACTGCTCTTCGGAGTTGATCCTCTCACGGTCTTCCCAGAGCATACGTTCCAGAAAGCTCTCATCGAAGTCGGGTTTGGTAAGGAATAATTTGTCGTCGATAATCTCAGAGATCCACTCACCGTCGCGGTAAAAGACGAAGCCGTAGACGCCAACCTGCTCATCACGAGCTACGCACAGCTTTTCAATCAGACCGGGCTTGTTGCTGAGAGTGCATAGTGCGGCGAGAAGCCAGCAGTCTCTAAGTCATGTTAAATTAACTACTTTTTTACCTACAGTATTATCAACAACAATCATGAGCATGAACTCACCCGTCACGGCCTTGCCTAACGTCGTTCGCAGTAGGGCCTTCGATATAAAATTTGGGGTCGTCAAAAATGTCAACTACGCGCTTCACGCTCTTCGGCTTGAAGTCCGAGCTAGGCTTTTCCCTCTGGTTGTTCAGGGATTCGAGTGTGTCCCGACTGCCCCATTTGAGGTCGAACTCGAGGTCGAAGTGCGGATCCCGATACTTCTGATTTACGCGCCGACACTCCTTCGCGATCTTGGCGACTTTGGCCTTGCAGACAGCGGCGGCTTCTTCATACGACGTCTGCGTATTTGTGCCGATTGCTTTAGCTGATCGTCTTGCCGCTCTCTCGGCGTACTTGTTATGCGGAATTATTGTAGTTGCTAGCAAAGGGAGAAGGGAAACGAGGTCAGCCAAGTTCGAAGCCATGAGGTTGGTATAACATACCTTTCCCAGGGGTCTTGGTAGTAAATTTACCCCAGAACTCATCGATCGCCTGTTGAGGGGTCTGTTGCTTAGAATTTATAGGAGGTCGGGGAGCGGGCACAGGTAAGCCGGCCATGACGGTTCAGTCTTGATCTGGGTACACTCTGGGTACACAGCGTCTAGAGGCGGTACGACGTTTTAGCACATTGTGCAGCTCAGGGGAACAGCGTCGAAGCGGGAGTCTAGGCTCGTGCAAGATAAAGTAAAGGTTTTCTAGTAGGTAGTAACTACTTGGAAGCAGATACAGAAGAGAAACTATCCTTTTATTCACTCAAGAGGCACTCAAAACACTCAAGAAACGCTTAGTAAATATGAGAGGTACAAAATAAATTAGAAGGAATGTTACAGCACTGAGCAAGATGTGTCTGTGCCGCCGCCACCTGTCGCAAGGTCAAATAAGGAGTCTTCAGCACCAATCGACAGATCAGTAAGCCGAGATTGTTGCAATCATCTGCATTCGATGAGCTGCGACCGCGCGCCTAGAAAAAAGAAAGACTCATTTTTGTTCATTTAGGTACATTAGGAGGTAGGTATCTAGGTAATTAAAATATCTTACGAAATAGCCCATGATGCCGTACCTCACTATATAAATCATTCCTAATTCCCAACTTGTAATCGGAAGGAAGATATCTACCCCTTTTAGTAGCCTCTTCTACTCTTATGGTAAAGGCAAGATTCTCGCGCCCGTGCCGTCTTAGTAGGTATGCCAAACATTCGTTACCTCTTAATCCTTTCGATAAAGACAAGTACTCTGGGTTTGAGTCTACAACGACGTCGACAAGTTTATCAAGGGGATGAATATCGATCCTTACTAGAATATCAAGTAATTCTTCCAATGTGAAACGGACCCGGATCCTTTGAAATCCCCAATATTCGCTGTAAAGATATAGATAATCGTTGTAGGCACTCTTTTCGGCCTCACTGGACTCGTCCATTTCAGGATCTTTGGCATGGCAGCGAGCTTTGAAATCCAACCACGGGCATAGGAGTCGCCATATACACTCTAAGAACGTCCTCACCGGGTCGCCTACGAACTTTGCCCTAGATGTAGAAGCGCCATGCTCAATAAGCACGCTGATGCATTTATACATCCTTGTCCCCGTGCTTTTCCAATCTATATCTAGCCAATGCCTGGGTAGGAAAAGTTGATCAATTGGCCGCGTGCAGAAATCGGTCTTACGCATTTGTATCCGGGGCACGTTTCGTTCAATCCCGTCTGGACGTTCGATCCCATTTGGATTTGCGCCACTCTTCAGAAGAGCTTCAATGGCATATTCGTCAGCCACGCCACAGGCTTCAAAGAGAGCTGTTCTATACCAATCTTTATAAGTGCAGGCATCCACATCAAGTCCTCCCTGTTTCACCAGCACGTCGCAAAGCCCATCGTCCGAACAACGCCCATCGCGCTCCCGTTCGCGGTCCATTCTATGCTTGACGTAACTGTGATTGTCATTGAAATAAGATGTGCGTCGACGTTCCGCCTTCGAATTCCACCACGGAGGGGGTCCATATCCGTAGATAGCATTGAGGGTGCCCTGAGCTGGTTTATAACCGCGACGTATCAGGTGCTCGGCCATGCGGGCCGGCAACGCTCTGTAGAACATGCAAATACCCATATCAAACAAAACGCCCTGGGATATCTGTGGGCGATCTAGGATCATATCGACGGCCTCAATGTTGCCACCAGTAATGGCCTGGATAAGTACCGGAAGCCATGATTTGAAGCGTATATCCCAGTCTTCTGTTGCGGGATATTTTATCGCTTCTAAGAGAAACTCCAAGCACTCGTTACTTTTAGACTGAGCAAGACATAGTAACTCATCACACTGAATATACTCATACTGTCTACGACTAGAATCATTCTCGTCATTGTCGTGTGTATCATCGCTGTCCTCCAAACCGTAGCCCTCAAGATAGGGGTACTGTCGACGAGTATTATGTTCGGGTTGGGCACACGCTGCGCCGAGGTACCAATTCATATCCCTTTTTCGTATGTATTGAGCCTCGGGATCTCCCATGCTTTCGTAGATACGCCCATTATTTTTTGCATGCAGCTCAAGCATACCGTGTAACTTGGTAAGTGCAGCCAGGTCTCCTCTTTGCAGAGCACTCAGCAGCGGCTTCACGGCGTTTCGGCGACAGCGTTCCTCGAAGAGAGTCAGTTTTATAGAGAGAGGGTGGCATACTGAGTATAAATATTTGCATGTCAATCCTAACCGAAGCTTTTCTGGAATTGATAGATACCTCAGGATGTCAATTAGGACATCATAAGGTAATTTTTGGGCCACATCCATCGTAAATGTCTAATGTGTTGTTGGTTGATAGTGCGGTGCGATACAAAATCTCATCTCACTGGCTCTGCCTTTTTAAGTGCTCGTTGTAGCGAAAAAGTTGTTCAACACGATCTAAATGTTGTTGCTTTCTTTCTTTGTGGCCTCTAAAACATTAGCATTGCGCGATCACCATAAAAGAAACCTTTAACTATGCGTTCTAACTTGGTTTTATTTTTATCTTTTGAATGCCCTTTTTGTATGATGAGTACAGTTGTTTTGCTCGCAGTTCGCCTCAGACCCCCTAATTGATGCCCCATACTGTTAAGGTGTATTTCATTCGGCTCCTAGTTGTGATACTATCACCAAACAAGCCCAAGGCTCTACAACTTAGCTGCAACGTGACTAAATACGGCTCTTTGGAATTTTTCGTGTAGAGCCATGACCTCTGGGTGCATCGGTGGGATGATCTGGCATACCGCAGTACCGCAAACCCCAGTCTCGTGGTCGATGAACCACAAACAACTCGGATACCCTCCCCAGAGCGTGGTACCAGCACCAAGTCGCCCCTCCTGACCCTTCTTGGCAACCAAGCCCGCGAAACTCCACGTCGTCGGGATGGACCTGGGAATTTGCATGCCTAAATAGTTCTCATGCGCAGGGGATAAGAATATGCGATCTTGGAGGGCCTGCTCGCATTTCTCATCCAGCTGTGGGCGGAAAAGCTCTGTGTAGGATGACGGCTTCAGGATCTTGGTGTCGCGCCGCAGGACGGCCGAGAGGAATGTGTAGTAGGCCTTTGCCGAAATACAGGCGCCCGAACCCCCAAAGCATCCAGGCGCTCCTCCCGACAGACTAAAGCCTGGTAAATGTACTGCTGGCGGCTCGCCTTTCTTACCGAGCGTACTCATATCGGCTACTCTGTCTTTCAAGTTCTCCTTTGTCTTCGGAAAGAAAGAAGCATCGTTTTCGATTCCTAAAGGTGTCCAAATCCGTGTACGCATGAATTCGTCCAGACTCGAGCCGGTTGCTACCTCGACTGCCTTACCAGCCCAGTCGTGTCCAGCACCGTAGGCGAAATTCGTTCCTGGAGCAAACACTAGGGGCAATGCGCACTTCTCTTCCAGTGTCAGCCCGCTCATCGGCTCCTCACCACGCGAATGGTGCCATTTGGTAAGAAGGGGACTGAACGAGCCATATTCGTGACCAGACGTATGAGAGAGTAGCAGCCTAAGCGTGATTGGTGTGGGATTAGGCGCGAAGGTTGCTTCATTCTTTTCGTCGTCAAAGCCAGCAATCAGACCATATTTCCCAATCTCGGGAAGCAAAGGCTTCACGTCTGCATCCAAGTCCAAGATTCCATCCTCGACACATTGAAGAACGGCAGTAGAGGTCATCAGCTTAGTCATGGAAGCGACGGAGGCGATAGTTGACTCGGTGAAGGGCTGGTTGGTCCCCTCTTGGAGACTAGCCTTTCCGAAGGATTTAGAGTAGATAATGTTTCCTAATCGGTGAGTTAGTCGTCTGCACTCTGTCTTACGTGGGTGTCGTTGGACTCTGGAGTTCTGGATGGCATCATAGGATCTAAACAATCCATTGATGCTCTTAGACATTCCAGTAGGAAGGAATATAGGTACTATACCATCTTTGTCTCCTGCGAAAAGTGAAACGCCGGGCAGTAATCCTGAAGCGATTGCTTCTTCGTAAATCTCGTCAATCTTCTGCATCATGATTAGGACTGCTGTACTCTGAAAAAACTCCCTCAATCGAAAGTCCAAGTCAATAGAGGGGTTTAGAAGAGCAAAGAGAGATAGGTATACCGTACACAAGCGATGGAAGTTTATAGCAACATTTGAACTTCCCCATAGTCACTACCTACCTAGGTTATACCCGATATGGAGTATTTCGTCGTTTCCCCACACTAGGTATGTGCGAAATGTTCACCTGATCCTCAGTCCTATCCCTTAATAGTCAAGCAGGTCCTCTCTTTGTCCGGAATGCCGCCTATCATCGTAAATCGCACATCGCATGTCACTATGCGGTGGTCCTTTTCAGGGCCATATGGATCGATCGTCTGAGAAAGATAGTCCACATATCCTGTTCGTGCCGCATAGTGGATAGCGAGGAGTGGACCAGACGAGATACTATTCGATCGGGTCTTTTGACGTGTCTCCAGATATAGCTTCCGAGGTTGCCGGCAACGTGAACGCGGCCTGATCCGCAGGACTCCCAGTCATGGATTATGTAGTAGCGCGACCAGCTCGCCATCTTGGACTAGGCATATAACGCTCCCGCATTCTTCTCGCTCAATTGATCTTGTGGACATGCGCTCTGCATCCTGCCTGCCCATTAGACTTGTCGGTATCGCGGTGCTCGGCGCGACCTACACGACGCTTTAATGCTTCGGTGATGACTGTTTCTATAGAGCAATTGTCAGAGGCTGTCTTGATAGATAAGAAGTCTGCCATGCTCATAAATGCAATGAAACATCCCCATCTTCTCATCTGATTCTAGACGACTTATTTGTCATGACAAACAACCTGACCGTCCCATCTCAACACGATTGCCTTCCATATAAACAGTGCGCCAATGCGAAGAGAGGGGCAGTGGCGTCTAGAGTAGTACAAATAAAAGACATGGCCGTAGCTGTGTATGTAGTTTAGAAGCTGAAAAGATGATGCACTTGTTATTGTTTCCTCCATCTATGTTATCGGGCGGATCGTAGAATTCCATTAATTGGTCCATCTGTTTCATGCGGAGGCATTAAATAAAGAGTCAGCCGTCAGCAAGAGAGCAACGCTTGTGCTTATTTATATTCATATCGGTACCTACCTATCTAATGCACGCCACCAATCAAAACCCGCTGTTCATATCTATCATTATGGTATAAACCAGGCTTTCAGTACCTTCGCTTGAAATATCCGTCACTTCATCGTACATGTTCACGTCAGGCAATTCGGTAGCTTGTTGCGCATCCTCAACTGCTGGCGGTTCTCTCCTGGTTTGCCAGACTTGCACTTTCAGGCCTCGGTCATCCAGCCTCTCAACCTCTCCGAGGATCACTTCCTACAGATCCCGATCCTCCACATCTTGCCCGTTCATGGCCTTCCAGCCATTGGATATCCACCCCTTTACCAATGTTACAGCTGCTCTAACTATGTAGCCAGCCTCCGGTCCCACCGCGAGAACTAAGGTATTGAAGCCATCCTTTTCCCAATGTCGGTACCGAAGTGCCGCATAGATGGCTCGAAGCGTGGCGCGGTTGGCGGATGGCCCGACGCGCTCTCCGGTGGTACCATGGTTCTCAAGGCGACCGGCGACGACCTTGCGTTGGAATGAAGCTCGATCAAAGCCGAACTGGAATGCCCAACCCGCCACGGGTTTCTCGCCCTCGTTTTCCTTGCAGACGCCACCCACGTAGACAAGAGTTTTCTCGTTGTCCTCGTGGTGGATATATCGAGATGTGTCGGAAACAGGGAAAATTAGGCGTGGACCCAACCTCTCCCCTTCCTGGTTTATGTTGAATAATGATGGAAATACTCTTCCTGTTCCGAGTGTATAAGATGATCTTGGTGGTTCTTGTGCTACGGAAGCGATTCCCTCTTGTACTCCAGGGGTGTTCCTGTCAAAATCAGAGAAGCTGTGAAAGACGTCGGAATCAGACGCATCATGAAGTGATGTCGTTGATCGACTATCGTGCTCCGCGTTGTCAACTAGCTCGAAGCTCTTAGTCTCGCTTGCGACGGCCCAGTACTCCAGGCATTCAGGTTCAGGACAGTCTCTTTTCTAGTGGCGACCGCAGACATGGCAACCATTGGGAAGTTCGACGGGTAGGTAGAGTTCGTAGTCTGTGTCAGACATGTTGCTTGTTCCTTAGGGAGATAGGTAACTTAACTGACTACAAATGTCGAAAAATAACCCGATAGGAATGTTAGAGGGTAGATGAGAGAAATATTAAGGGGTTGGTTATCCTGAATAGCTGACGGAGCAAGACTTTCGAATTCAACAAGAAATGGGCTTCTTCCGGCATATTTGGATGAAGGTTGTCCATCTACCTTTCCTGGGCTGGTATGTCATACGAGCGCCTTCTATCAGCAATGCCAACGACATACCTAAATTCTTGTCGCAAGGAACGAGTCCAATTAACTGTCAAGTACTTATTATGGGAGGAAGTTGTGTTGTAGATCTGGAGGTAGGTAGACTTGAAGCAGTATGCGACATTATGGGATCTAGCTCATTCTTTCCCATATGAAGGCTGGCCTCTCGTGGGCTGCGACGGTGTACCGCCATTTGCCTTTGATGGTTCAAAGTTTCTTACCCAGGAAGAGTATCTTATGCATACCTCCTATAGGTGTTGTTTTCAGATGAGAATAGTTGTAACCTGTACCCTTCTATTGGTCAACAAAATAGCTCTCATGGCATTTCGGGTCCAATTAATGAACCCTAATCCTCCAGAAGCATTATATTCCAACATGCAGGTATCCGGTCCGTTGTTGATTAAGAGGTAGGCTAATCCCTGGCTGCCAACGTGTCTAATATCGTTGATTCGGGTGATTGTCGTTAGCTGAAATGCAACGAGGCGAGATGGTTATTGTGTTACTATCTTGGTAAGTCACAATCAATAGTTCCGACAGAAGATGGAGGAAATAATGAATTCCCAACAACTTAGGATATTCATAATATGGCAGCGCGGGTTGAGAGGGTGATGCTCTCATATTGTTAGAACTTGTGGTTGAATGTGTCGGGGTGTTAACATAACGTAGAGTCCTGGGTAAGCATTTCACGCATCACGTAAATTGCAGGCAGAGTTTCAAATGCATGGTAGTCTTGGTACTTCGACCTTTGCTAAGAGCTTCCTGGAAAGAACTTTGAACGGGCGAGCGGGTGAGCTTCAGATGGGATACTGAAAGATACCTAGTGTTGTTCAATAAGATATCTTAGGATCTACCTGTCGGCGCAAACCAGAGTTATGTGGGTTGGAGAATTGGCTCCGCCTGAAAGATGATTGACAGATCTTGATGTAATTTTTGGGTAGTTTACCTCCGGAGTAGATCGCAAGGTCTTCCATCACGGTTTGACGGTGGCGTTTGACCCGCGAATTCGGGACAGAACTTGAGGGGCGATCTGATGAATGCTCAATGCATTTGAGCATAATCGTGGCGATGAGATACCCACTTCTATAGTAGTTCGCATGAAATTCTTGCCAGTTGGGACGAACAAAACAGGGCAGATCTAACGAGGCCCTGGTATGACCAAGACCAGTAGGTCGCTGATATGCAGCTCAGCACAAGGGTATTCTTGTCCGAGCTGCCCGGAATAATCTTTAGGGGTATCATGTTCCGTTCCTAGTGACGACAGATCGACGACGGTTATCCATAGCTCTAGTGTCCCTTTTCAAGGTTTGCACGGGTCATCGATTACACCATGGATGGGATGGAGTATGTGCTTCTAGAAGAATATACTGTAGACACGGGGAAGTGAAAATGAAGAGCGTTTCAAAGGGTAACAGGGATGCGGCGCAACGTGGACAATTACTACGCAGTAAGCAACTTTCTTCTTATCGACTTTTGAGACGAACAGACAGACAGACAGACAGATTGGAACTTACATGTGCATATCCATGGGCTTCTCTTCATCCAGTTGACCAGTCAGCCAGTTCTTCGACGGTGGAGACGAGACCGATTTAGGAAGCTGGGTCCGAAGGCCCAAAAAGACTTGAAACATGTTGCCCTGAGATCTGATAGGACCGTTTAAGAAACAAAGTCGTTTTCGGCAAAACTTCCTTACTGAACCATTCAGCATTCAGCTCGTTTTGCGCGAGAACCGATAGAGTCCAAGAAAGATACATCCCAACTCAGGACAAACCATTCGCGACCTCCATTAATTAGCATCAGCTGCGGAAGCAACGCGGAAGGCCTGTCAAGACTTGCGAACAGACCATCGTGTCAGACAGGCGCCGATTGGTTCGGGTCCAACCGAGCAAAATCTGTGCTAGTTTTGCTAGTTTGATAGGCTCAAAAGGATTTCGCTGGCGGGATAGCGCCACCAGCTTAAACTGAGCACTCGCATATTCCACACATGTGCTATGATAGTGTCGGCATTTGGTAGGTAGGCTATCAATAAAAAGATGTGCCGTCCTTCTCCTTTGGGCTGGCGGAATGCTTCTTTCAGCGTCGGCTATCACACCTGTCCAACCTTTGGAAGTCTTCGAATTGGGGGCGCAAACTTAGGTAGAGTTCCGAGGTCGTACGTTCACATTTTGTAAGCGCATCTACAGTACAGGCGCGTGTGTTGTGACGGGCGCGCGGTAAGAATACGGGATATTTGTGAATGGGTTGAAGAACGGCGGGGATAAAAAAGCGAGCAAGCGCTTAGCTGTGAATTCTTTTGTTTCTTCCGCGGCTATGAATGTTTCTAGACATTCAGCTTGGCATAAACTAGAGAAATTGAGAATGGTGAAACTATGATGGTTGTTGATAAGTTGTTTCCGATCACCCATCACATCCATATCGTTGATGTTAAACTAATACATGTAAAGGGAAAAGAAGGAAAAAAAAAAAAAGGATCGGAATAGAACACCCCCACTCAACGATCAAGCTTACCGGCAAATACATAATACATAGCACATATTCCGTAGTACAAAATACAACATCACATTAAACCCACGCTAACGAACAATTGACGAATAGGGCAGACCCCGGTTTTATCTCGCTCGGTTTCACCATCAAAAATCGAATCCCTGTCGAATGTTAGGTACCATCCTTAGCGAGTCTAGCGTTGCTGCGTGCTCTTTCTTACTGCGTGCAGATGCCAACTCAGCGACCCGGAGAGAAGTTAGGGTAAGGTACCTTGCATGACCAGGGGTTATCCCAAAAAATACCTAGCTTGACCCTTTTTTCCTCTTTCCTTTTTCATCTTATCATCCTTCACAAAAAAGGGAGAGCGAAAAAAGGAAAAGAAAAGAAACACCATACGAGCAGAGCAACCTTGACATGGAATGATCTGATAACAGACCGAAGACACTATTATAGTAAAGACTACATCGGCATCATCGGGTCAACTGAGTCATTGCATATATTAAACCCCTGAACTAACTAACAACTACTACTATACTACTACTACTACACTACTACATGTCCAACACAACATGTTTAGGTCCATCGTCAAGTACCGATGGTTTGCCAACTCATCATGGTTGGGTCCAACTACTGCTTGATGAGATGTCAGTCAGGAATCTTGACAGTTCGAGTCTTTTCTTGTCTCTTATATCATCCCAATATTGCCACTATTATGCTGACCGAGAGAGAGGCTAGAACCCCGGGTTCCATTTTAAAAGTCGACGAAGCGAAGTCCACGCCGCCTCCCGGAGCATTGTACTGTAGAACCCATTACCACACGCTGACCACTCACAACGTGTAAACCTGTTTTCCTCCTATCGTGGCTCTCAAATTCAGGAACAACGCGCCCAATGTCACTCTGGGGTACCACTCACACCACTCACACCATTACCACATCCGTCCAGGCCCAAGTCCGTCGCCAACCTAAGCCTGCTAAGCTGTCTGGGAGAAACTAGCAATCCCCCAAGTCCCCCTGGCCGTTTCATCCTTAACTTCCACAATTAATTTCCGCGCTAAAGGGTGTCGTTATGCTCCCTGTGTCAATGGCTCTTGTCTCTTTGTCCGATGTCTTGGAAAAGAATGCCTTGGTCTCTGTCCTTTATCGTCCACTTTTTAGGCTGTGCCACCATCTTTGAGATCCGCGTGGATCTTGAGTCGAGCCCATCCTAGGTATGCTTGCTCTCCCTCCCCCCCTGACTCCCCAGCTGCAGTACCCACTGCATAACTGGGTGACTATTATGGGTAGTTAATATATATCCCCAAGGTGAGCCGCTTCGGACCTCTCTCTCGTTGGTTCTTCTCCCTCCGCGCCCAACCATTGTGCTTTACACTCTTTTCTTCCGCTCTTGCTAGCCGAGTTTATACATATATACCACATTCTTTTCTTCTTGCTTCCGCCTTGATAGCCACTTAGCTATCGGCCTGCTTTTACCTTCGTCTTTCTTTTCATCATTATTTATCTGTCAACTCCCTGCGAGTCAGGCTCCCTTCTTTCTACAGCCAGGACAGCTATATACCTTCACTCCCTTTCCACTTGACCCAGTATATCTTGAAGATCTTCAAGATCCACAGAACCGGGCACACACACACACAAACAAACACTATCATTACATAACCGATACAATTATACCTGTCGCTTTCGACTTCAATCCTGCACAATGCGTTTCCAGCAAAGCATTCTCGCCTGCGTTGTCCCGGGCTTAGTCTCGGCCATCGCTCCTCCGAACATCGATGGCATGAGCATCGTCTTCTCCGAGGATTTCGAAGGTTCTGCCGGTGCTTCTCCTAAGGGCAGCGTCTGGAACATCATGGATGCCATCGACACCAACAACGAAGTTCAGACATACACCACATCAAACCAAAACGTTCAGATCAGCGGTGGCGGTACTGTTCAATTTGTTCCGCGGAAATCCTCGGGCGGGACCTGGTCCTCGGGACGTATCGAGTCTAAGGGGTCATGGACTCCTGCCCCTGGCAAGGTCACCAAGATCCAATCAAGCATTCTTATGGGAGACAACCTCGCCATCAACAAGCAAGGTCTCTGGCCTGCCTTCTGGGCTCTCGGTGATGCCCTACGCCACGGTACCCAGTGGCCCCAGGCCGGAGAAATCGACATCATGGAACAAGTCAACGGTCTCCCTCTCGGCTACGGCACTATTCACTGCGGCACTTCTGCTGGTGGCCCTTGCGACGAGCCTTTGGGACGCGCCAAGACCGTTGCCTTCCCCACAGAGGGTTTCCACACCTGGGGCGTTACGATCGACCGCACAAATGACGACTGGACCGCCCAAACCATCTCGTGGCAGCTAGACGGTAACACTTTCTCTACTGTTACCGGAGCGGACATTAACGATGCTCCTATCTGGTCGACCCTGGCCCATAGCCCTCTGTAAGTACCTCTTGAATAACCTCGATAGGGTGATGCTTTACTAACCCTGTCTTCTAGATACCTGATTCTCAATGTTGCCGTCGGCGGTGACTGGCCGGGTACGCCCAATGCTGTAAGTCATTCTATCTCGCAAACCCTCCTCTACAACCCGAACCAAAGCTAATTTTATGATAGCTCACCGTAGATGGTTATGGTAGCATGATGGAAGTCCAATGGGTTGCCGTCTACTCATCATAAATCGCACGGCGGTAACATGATATTTGGATACACCAAAAATAGAGTTGGGCGTATATATGGGAAAATTGGCGTTTTATCAGATTATGGGTTCGGAATTTTGGACGAAGCTCGAGATACCTCTACGTTACATGATTTCTACATATTTATCCCGGGAGGCAAGGCGTGTACCACACTTCAGATGCCTCAATGCTTTGGAAGATTGGCCGCCCCGGATGCCTCCTTTTCGTTTCTATTGGACATAATAGAATGGATCCGCGATCTAGCTATTTGGCTCGCTGGATGCACCTCATGACTTTACGCAACTTTCGTTCCTAATGCTTTTTGACTGATGCTTGAATGCCGTCTAGACCTTCGTGATGATTTTGCTGGATACCTGCTTGCCCATTATCCCTCGTACAGTACTCGCAAGGGACACTGGTTTCTCTACATTGGATGTTAGGTACCTATACTCCGATACGTATCCCCCATCCAAATCGCCACATATATTGTCTTGGCGTCCAAACCCGACTTCTACAGACGACTACGCGCTTCTAGTGTTGACAACATGTTGCTGAGCACGACTGTTCACTAATTTAGGCCAATTGGGTGGCATCATAAGCGCCCGTAGTATACCTATTGCTGGTACCATGGCGGGAAAGATACAACTCCCGAGCCGCTACTAGACCATCAGGCACATAGGTAGGTACATAATTCGATGCTAGAAAACCTAGGTATGCATGTAGAGGCTGATGAGAGTCTAGTATAGCAGTATAATTCCATCAACTATTTATTGATTCCGATACTACCAAGTATAAATATGAGTACGTCTACTTCCAGCTTGGGTGACTGACTTGGTCTCCTCAACCACACTAGCACCCATCTACATGGTATAACGGAACTATGCGCATCAACGTTAGCTCAAACTTCAACTAGCAATATGAAAGGGATGAGCGGGATCAGCTTACATATGGGTTTTCAAAGTCTGTGTAGTCCTGCTCTCCCAGCTGCTTGCCTCTCAGCACCCTCTCCTCTTCGGAGATCCCTTGCCCTTGAAGCAGCTTCTCGCGTCGCCGGTTCCGCATGACGAGGATAATTCGCCATGCGACAAGTAAGACGAATTCGATTCCGAAACATACCGCACAGCCTACAGTGCCGGGGATGTATCGTGGCTGTTGGTCTTTTGGTTAGCTAATGCCCAAGATGAAGTGTGTAGGATATTGGCTTGGAGAGAGGGAGGAGGCAAGTAATACGTACAGCATCCTTTGCGGTAAAGATCTGTGACCCTACCATGTTGCCCACGCAGTAGCCGACAAAGGTGAAAGAAGAGGTCAAAGTTCGCTTCGTTCGTCCGGCAACGTTGGATGGAATTAGTGACCAGGCGAGGAATAGTCCCACCACGCACGGCACAGTAATGAAGTAGCTGGGGGATGGCCTGTTAGCGGAAGATGTCTTCATCATTCTTTAGGATGGAGATAGCTTACCCGACCCATTTGATCCACTTGTAGTGAGGCTCGTTCGGCAGCGTTGCCATCATAAGAAACCCAGCTATCGGAGGAACGACAGAGATAGTCATGAAGTACCTAGGATATTCAGTCAGCTTGTCCCCTTTCGCCTTGTATAGATATGAGTGTTCCGTTACTCACAGGCGCAGGTTCTTCTTCCTACTCGTTATAAGACCAATGCAGAGAAACCACACCAAGGATGCGACGTTTCGCGGGATGTCAAGGAGGATCACCTGAAGGTTGGCTAGAGGCTGTAAGCTTCGTCGTTCATCTTACGAGACAGACTCTGTAGATAGGTAACTTACTGAATCCAGCGTTGGTGTTTATGATGGAGCCGAAAGCCGTGATACCTCCATTCGGGACTGAATTGAGGAATGCGTTGATACCGGCAAACCAAAACTATATGCAGTGCAACATTAGTATGACGAAACTGAAAGTGTCTCCTTTCTCATGAACTCATCATTTTTAACCAGGGGAGGCTATGATGTAGGAATACTCACGCATGGATCCGTGAGGCATTCTCGGGCCTGCTTCCACTTCCACTTCTTTATACCGGTTCGGTCGTGTCCCGTATTATTCGACATGATACGTGCGTTGGCGATCTTCTTCTCCTCGGGCGTGAGCCAGCGTACCTCGGAGGGTGTGCCGAGTAAGAGGAGACACAAGCAACCCGTGAGAAGTGTCATGCCTCCGAGGAACTATACCAATCATTGCGTCGTTAGCCTAGCTCTACCTCGCGACAGATAGAAAGCATGCTTTACTCACATAAGACATGTATCTCCAAGCCTGGAACTCGGGTCCGCGCTTGTACTGCACGGATCCAATCCCGTACAGGATCAGGTTGGAAATAATACCAAAGCCTGCATTGGCGCTTTGAAAGACGAGCGATCGCGACGCGTGCTCGCGCGTTGTGTACCAACTACCGACGACAAGGATGAAGCCTGGGGAGATGCAGCACTCGAATAGTCCTTGTAATGCTCGTAGAGTGACGAGCTGAGTGAAGTTTTGCGCGAAGCCTATGGACAAGACGACGACACCCCAGCAAAGCATGTAGCAGGAGAGTGTTCGGCCCATGAGATACCGTTGTAGGAGGATGTTGGACGGGAATTCGAAGCACATGTAGGTGATGTAGAAGATGGTCGTGAGCCATGAGTACTGCTGTCCGACAAGCCCAGTGTCCTATGCGGCAAGAATTGCGTTAGCTGAGGAATCTGGTGAGATGAAGATTTCACGTACTCTTGAGAGGCCAAAGGTGGCTTGTGTGCTGATAGATGTCTTGTCCGTCTGTTGAATACCGTAGCAAAGCCACATGAGTGGAAGCAGATATCGATCGACTTTCCGCTTCAGGGTTTTGTATTGCTCATCACTATATTCTGGAACTGCCTATTGGTAAGTATGCTATGTAGCGACAGCAAGAGATGGTATGGTTGTCGCCGAACCTTCTGCATCATATTGAGTTTCGCCAACAGCGACACTGCTGTTGTCGCTGATTTCCTTCTCGTCAATCTTCTCATCTTCCTTCTCCAGATCCTTGATCGATTCGTTTGGTAGCTCCAGAGGAGACTTGATCTCCATCGGGAGTGCGGTGATCTCTAATGCCTGCGTCATTGCTTGCGATATAGCTCTAGGCGTAGGGTTGCACCTTTGGGACACTCTAGAATAGTATCTACTAAAAGAAAGAAGTCATCGCCAATTAGATGTCTACTATATAAGCTTTGGAGATGCGTGTCACCCCGCAGCATAATGCCATCTCGGGAAGAGATAAGAGCTCCGCTACTTCACATCCATGGACGTGGGTGGCGTCCAGGCTTGCATAGGTATGTAGATAGGTACGTTTCCATATCGGGAGTACATATCTATAAGCACGCTGAGTGGACGAGGATATGGTCCTATGTTGATAGACGATGTCACACATATCTCCGATCTTATGTTGAACATTTCCGGCGCGATACACCTGCATTCGTTGCAACGGTGTATTCGAAGACCATAACATAAATAAATCCATTTTGATTAATTACCATGAAGCTTATTTCACCTTGCTTCACACTTCTTCTCGGTGTCCTAGGTACCATACCATACTATGCACAACATTGCACAACATTCCACGTGGCGACAAGAAGATGTTCAGGGGACGTATGTAGGTGTAAGTGTCTATCTTTAATGCCTTGATATCTCGAGCGCAAAGGCGGGGTCCGGGGAAGATCATCTCACATCACCCCGAATCCTCCCAATTCCTTATCAGGCCCGGGATCCACGCCACGACATTTTCCTTGCTTGCATCTTTCGGTAAACGACATCGGTCTAGGTAGATGAATTATCAAGGTCGACTTATCTAATCTTGAAAGATTCGGACAAATCCGATAGCAATGGGAATCGAAACGTAAGCCTTCGATGGAAGCATGTATTTCATCGATACACGAAGATAACATACTGTATTTACATAGGTACCTATCTATCTAATGCGATGAAGCCAAGATCTGAAGCGTCCCCGTTGAGTCGCCACTTATCCATTTACTTGCCAAATATGGCTGGACTCCTATCTTGGTGGTTGGTGTTACACGAGTGAAGGCTTGACATAAGTCATTCCTTGGTCGGCCTTATCTCTGCCCAGAAAAGAAAAGCAAAATCAACAAAGAGTTTCATTGAGACAGCTTCAAATATCAATAAAGACTGGAACAAAGACCTTAGTCTGCCCAGAGGTTTAAAAACAGCGTGTCATTCCCACCGAGATGTGTCACATCGAAATTCCCACAACTAACAATCCCATTACAATATTTACAACAATTTCAGAACAAAAAAGATGAACACTATAACCGAATCAATCGGGCTACCCAAGTCACAATGGACCTCATCTCAAGATGGTGGTCGTATTGACTGGGGAAGTTGCTTGATCATGTAAGGGTACTTGGGAGACTTCATGAAGTACAGCAATTAGCGATGCGATGAGGAACTGGAGGCAACTCTATT
The DNA here is from genome assembly GCA_002120315.1 of Hypoxylon sp. CI-4A. Taxonomy (NCBI): domain Eukaryota; kingdom Fungi; phylum Ascomycota; class Sordariomycetes; order Xylariales; family Hypoxylaceae; genus Hypoxylon; species Hypoxylon sp. CI-4A. Next base: position 167,404 of record KZ111565.1, read on the forward strand.
TCTTTAGGTGGTCAGTGATGGAAAGTCTTCATGTATTCAGCATATAGGAAACACAATATATTCCGCTCAAAATGGTTATTTAATTTATTTCTTGGACGTTTTCAGCTTGGTTAGCCGCAATATCCAACTGCCCATCCACTTCACTTGGCCACCACGGCATCGCCTGTGTCGCGCCTCTCACTTGTTTGGTTTTGTCGTGGCAAGGCTTGCTCTGCGTCGGTGTCAGAAGCTACTGGTTCCCTTTTTGGGGTGTCTTTCTTTATGGACCATCCTTTGGACCAACCGATCCAGCCAGTCTCCTTAGGGCCCCTGATTATACCAATAATGATAGCCACTCCAATGAAAGCGATGTTAGAGCTTCCGGACCACACCCAACCTCCCTGAGCGTACAGTCGATTCCCTACGGCCGTCCCCATAATCTGTCCTCCAAATGCAAAGACCATATAGACTGTATTGACGCGATTCCTAGCCTTCGGGTCAAGGTTATAGACGTTACTTCGATTCGCCGTATGAGTGAAATTCGCGCCCGTGTCCATCATTATCGCGTGGATTATAGGTCCTGCCACTGTGAAGCTTCCGATGAAGGTAGATATTATGATACCGATGAGCTCGAAAGCAAGCCCCAGAATAACAGAGAAGAGGAACTCGAATCGATCGGTGATAAGACGCGACCAAACCGGGGCAAGCGAAACGACCAAGATCCCGATAAATGCGAAGCATCCAATCTCTAGCGATGAGTATTCATATGGTGGCGACGCGAGGAGAAATGTCAGAGTAGTCCAGAAAGAAGTGAAGGCGGCACTAAGCAAGAATCCAATAAGGCATGCCTGAGTGAGAAGAGGTTCTGTGAAAAACATGACTGCCATTCCCCAGAGAACTTTGAAGTAGTTGAGGCCCTTATTCTTCGCGGGATAGTCTGGAAGAAAAAAGAATAGCAGTATCAACGTGAGGTACTGGGCACCAAATGCGACCCAGTAGATGTTCCTCCACGATGTGAAGTTGGCCACAATGCCTGACAGGACTCTTGCAATCAGCAATCCAAGCGCCAGTCCGGAGACAACAACAGAGAGCGAACTAGCCCGGCGACCTGCTGGAGCCAAATCTCCTACAAGCGGAAGCATGAGCTGAGGTGTCACCGTCCTATTTGGTTGATTGTTAGGCCGGAACACATGGTGGTAAAGGGATAAATGATAGCAAAACATACCCAACTCCACAGAGAAACGACAAGCTAATGAAGACATTAAAACTGTTCGTAAGACATAGTCCTATCCACTATGCACATCTAGTTAGTGTCATTACTTCACACATCACACAGAGCGAACGAGCCTTCAAGGTAATCAGAGATACATACAATAGTCGCAGTCACCCATATAAGAAACAAGATAAACGGTCGACGCGGGACCATATCAGCCAAGGGGCATAAGAAGAGCAGCCCAACGGCGTATCCTGCCTGGGAGAGGGTAGCAACATCAGAGGCCCGCTCATAGCTGACATTGAAATCCCTAGCTAAAACGTTCAAGATAGGCTGTGCGTAGTAAAGATTCGCAACGGTAAACGTGCCACTCTGTCGTCGGTTAGTCTAGGGGGAAAACATCTAGGGTTGATTGTTGGCCGGGTTGAGTACGTACGAAAGCCAGCAGCATGTTCATCGACAAGGTGAAGCTCGGTGGATTGTCCGGATCATAGCGACAGCGCTGTGGCATCCAATTTACGATACGGATTACTTTGGCTGGTATGCTGTTCTTCTTCGTCTCGTTGCATCCGGATTCCGAAGAAGCTGGAGCATTACTCAGTCCGCCCGTCTCATCATGATTGCTTTGAGTTGGCGCAGAGATATCTTCTTTGTCGAGTCCCGAGACCGGTTTTTCAGATAGACCTTCTACATCTTTGGTTTTCTCCATGGATATCGCTCGGGCTTTCTACCAACGGTAAATAGAGTGAGAATTGACTTCTTGAGCAAGGGTTTTGATAGATTCATCAAGGTACTTTGGATATTTGAGAGTAAGCGGTTGGGTAAATCCGAAGCCACCTTTAGTCTAGCAATAAAGTTCGTAACGTTCCCTTCCTTTCTACGACACCAGGTAAAGCCGAGTTGGTGAAAATATGTAAGTCATTGTGTAATCAGAGAAGACAGAGACATGATGTCTTAGTCCTTAGGAAAGCCTGGGGTACCATTCCATCATCGCTGCGATCCTCGGCTTGAATAAAACGGCTGCCGAAACTTGCATGTCTAGGTACTTGCATGGAACTAGGTAGTTTAAAGTGACAGTTTTGTTTGCGCATGCAGGTATCCCAAGTACATCCCACTTCCAGATCCAAGCGAGGCCTATCAACCCATGTAGCGGTCGCTATCCGATCATTGACCGTTTTCCATCAATATGCTGTGTATGTGTATCCTTTTTCTTTTTTCTTTTCTTTTTACATCTTCAACTCCCCGATCTACGGCATTCCAGCGACTGCGTTTTTCTTACTGTCCGCTCTATTATCTGTCACATCATGACTTAGGTACCTACTATGCAATAATACATGTCGCTTATTCACGGGGGGTGCACAATTGGCTATTTGGAAGCTGAATTTTGAGTATACACTAAACTGCAAGAGCTTCATCCAAGACACTTGAGTCTATAAGGGTTGCGAGGGTCTCTCTTGGAATTGCATCCCGTCGATTGTACGAGGCCACAAATTTATCTTCATCTTCCAACACATCCAGAAAGTCGGACGGAAGCCGCACATCCCACCTATGAACAGGCCAAACGGCTTCCAGGAGTGTGCTATTGGTCTTGACTGCCTCTGCAGCTCGCGATATGACTTTCGACGGATCGGTTCGGAATACCTCCTCGGCTTGCTTCAATGCCTTCAAGAATTGCACGATTTCTTCCCTCTTCTCGGGGTCGTCGAGCTTTTCGCTTGTCGTGGCGAGATTGTATATCTCTCGGTAGGTGGTCTGGTTACTCCCAAACACGATCGCATCAGAGCCGAGGGCCTGAGCGCCCAACTCAACCGATGGCTCCCATATTCCAATAGCATCGATGCTACCGCTTTTAAGCAGAGCCGGAAATGAGTTGGCAGCGCACGGCTCTTGGAGACATGGTAGCCCGTTTACGATTGTATAGTCTTCTGGCTTCAACCCAACCGTGGCTAGGTATTCCTGGACGTAGTACTCGGACGAGGTAGACCGCAGAGCACCGATTTTCTTTTCCTTGAGGTCCTCGAGGGTCTCGATTCCGGACTTCTTGTTTGCGACGATTCGATAATAAACTTCCGCGACGGTACCAATGGTTCGGAGGTTCTTATGGGATCCGAATTGTGAAAGGAGCTGCGTTTCCGAGTTGGACCCAAGGTCGACAGTCGGGTCGCTGAAGAGGCTTGCGATACCACCGTTAACAATATCAACGTCTCCTTGGAAGTAGTCTTCTTTGGCGATAAGTTCGGGGGTCCATTCTAGGACTGAAAGGGCGCTTGCTATCTTCAGTGAGCTCACCAGAGGTGCTGTTGAAACGAGCGCAGTGATGATATGAGCTTGTGACAGATGCATGGCGATGGGTATAGTACATTTCGGGTCATCTCTAGATTTCTAATCAACGTCTACCTAGGTAGCCATATCAATTACGGAACTACAGACACTACTTTATACTGTTCTTGGGGTTGCTCTTCGGGTGGAAGAGCTTCTAAACAACTGGATATATGACAAGTCGTGTGGCATTTACCATGCTGCTGGCTTTTGCCGACATGATACCCCAGAGCTTTACGATGACCATGCGGGGATTCACCTGGCAAGTTCATGAAAGAGCTCGGCAGTACCGGATTGATAGCTTAGAGGCACGTCTGGCTACATGCATGGTCTATATGTTGGATGATTGCCATAGGAAGAACTAGGTACAGGTCCTTAAGCTGTATGAGACACTCAACCACCTACTACCCAGAGGGCCCCGGGCTAGATGCGAGTTTGGTTGTCTAGATTTAAAAGGCTGTTTAGGAAGGATATAGGTGAAGTATCATGGGAAGTTCGATATGTGCTACGTCGACCGGTTGAATTACTAATGGGAATGACATGAGACATCTTAGGCTAGGAAGAGGCAGATATCGAATGGACGAATTGGAGGAGTCTCTAGATTAAACAAACAAGAAGCATGTCGTCGTTATATATGTGTGGTGTGCTACTAACCCTTATGCTTCTTCTAGCTTCCCCTTTTACTATCTCCTATTAAGGTAGTTGGGTTGCCTAGGGGCCTCCCAGTGTACATCGCATACATACCAAGTGACATGCACCCATTTACATCCCCTCAGATTACCCAGTTCTTCTAGCACTTGCTGTACCGGCTATGCCCACCCAACAATTAGTTCATAAGATTTACCACATTATAGGTAGGTACCTAGGTAGGTAAGAGAATATTTTCAAGTCAGTATACTATGTAGAGCATCCATCCCCTGTCGATCAGCATCTATAAATGCATATTCCCCATAGGAGAAGCACTAACAGAATACGAATATTGGATCAAAAATGGCATCATTCTTATCTCTCGGATGGCATCTCGGAGAACGTAGGGTACCTGCATGCTATATTCCCCACAGATAGAATCGCTTTAGTGGACTTGGAGACAAAAGTCTTATCAAAGCAGCAAAGTTGACCGCTAAAAGGAGGAGAGAGGGGCAGCGGGGTCGAGTAGGGCTTCTATATCTCCGAACCATTGGATAAGCTTTTCTTCCTGCATGTTAGGTGCATCCAATGTTGGATGTATGTAGGTACGTATCTCCATGTAGGTAAGGGTACACATATGTAGGTATCTAACTTTAACATGTACATGGATGAACTTCCAAACCCGTCTTCCTACAGCTTCCGTCTCCAAACCTTTTCTCATTCATCTCACGTGTGCATGTCTTCAGCCGAGAAGGTGGGAAAGGTTTAATTGATTGCTATACACCATGGCCGCAGACGAGACAAGTCCGCTGCTCGGAAATGGAGCCACCCCGAAGACAGCCAAGGATGCAAAGACGGCCGGTGCCGTGTTCGGACCCGCCAACCGCATCCTACTCGCCGGCTTTCTCATGTCCTTTACTCTCGGCATCACCCAAGTCCCGGTGAGTATAAGATTAGATTTAGCCTCAATTTCTATAGAGGAACGAAAATTGTACTAATAATGGAGTAAAGATTATCTATGTCTTTCGTCTTATGGAATGCGATGTTTTCTACAACCACAATCCACCATTTCAAGGTCCGGGAGACCGTTGTCACCGCCGCGAGATCAATGCCGGAACTGCTACTCAAGTATCTATCCTAGGCATGTCAACTTCCTTCAGTGGCGTCTTTAATCTCTTCATATGTGGTTATTTTATCAAAATTTGGGGTCCGAGATGGGCCTTTGTCTCGCAAACCGCATTGCTAGGGTTGCGAGTGTCCACCCAGGTCCTCGGCGTGACGATCGGGGGTCGGAACGGCGAACTGATCTTTCAGATCTGCCAAGCTATCGGCATCATTGGTGGTCCACGTGGTTATCAGTATGTATATCCTTACCTACCTATGCAACTTACTCCTATTTGAAGCACTGACTGATGGATTCAAGGTTGGTTCTCAACACTGCTGTTAGTGAACTGGTCGCCCCGAAAGACCGTACTGCAGTCTTTGGGCGGTTGCAAGGTTCTGTCATGCTTGGGACGGCGTTCGGGTTTCTTCGTAAGTTGCCTTGTCTATCCAGTAACACACCATAGGTAGTCTAGTATATGGCTGACCCCATTGAAGTGGGTGGTGTTCTTGGTGATGTATACAACATCAGACGCCCCTTTGAGACGGCCTTCTTCCTCTACGTCGCCTGCACCCTTTACGGAGCACTCTTCTTGCCTACAGGCACAAATAAACCTGCCAACCAGAAACAAACCGGCAAGGGTATCAGCGCTTTCTTCGCACCTATCAAGGTCATTGTTCCTCACAAATACCGTCTAGAATCAGGCAATGTTATCAAGAACTACAGTCTAGTTTTTCTTGCACTGGGAATCTTCCTTGGCGTAGTAAGTAATCGATCTCGCTCCAACCCCACCACACGCCCCCCTTTTAGAACACTCATCTCATAGCTTTCCAGTTCGCTTCTGGATATGCCCCGATTCTCTTACAGATGTACGCCACATCCGAATATAACTTTGGCACGACGGAAAATGGATATCTCATGTTCGGTAACTCGGCCATACGTGGTCTCTTTCTTCTCGTCATGTTCCCCAAGATTATCTCTGCCGGTCGAGTGTGGTTCAATGGCAAATCCGAGTCGACAGAACCTAGAGAGCACACATCAGAAAGCCATATACCTATCAATCCGGAAGATTTTGAAGCTGTAGAGGGTGGAGAGGTACCGCAAGAACCAGTACAAGCACCCGATCCGGATGAAGAGGATTCGGGTACAGGATTTGATTTGTTTTTCGTCCGATGGAGTCTTGTTGTCGACTCTTTGGTGACCTTTTTTGCTGGCTTCTCCACAGACGGCTGGCAGGTGTACCTAGGTAAGAACACTGTATACTCCTATTCCCGAATTCAGCAGAACTAACATCGAGTAGCTGGTTTTCTGCTACCATTCGCTTCCGGATCGGCACCTGCTGCGAAGGGGGTCATGACTGAGTTATGCCCACCACACCAGCGACAAGATGCCATTAGCGCCATCACGCTAGTAGAGAGCACAGCTTCACTGCTAACCCAAGGACTCTTCGGAATTATATTTGCTGCTTTTTCTGAGATGGGAACACCAAGCCTAACATTCTTCTGTAATGCCGTACGTATCTAGATCTATCACTGCTCGAATACCCGTGCTGACATTACCAGGGACTTGCCGTGTTTGGATTCGTTGTCTTATTTCTGGCACATCTACCGCCGGTTGACGCTAAACGAATCGATGAAGAGGACTCAGAAACCGAGACTGAAGCCTAGACTGCTTGAAAATTGGAGATGTGATTAACTCAAAAGTACATGATAGGACATAACTGGATGGACATAAAATAGATGAAGGTGAATATACACTAAAATGCAGGAAAAAGGGATGGTGATCTATTATTACGAATTTATCTCCTAGCTGCAGAAGTCACAATACCTCAGGCTAGAAGAGAGTGCTTGGCTGGGGTGCGGTGGTATTGAATAGGTACCTACCTACGTAGCCAATCTTCAATACTGTTAGCCACCTAGTTTCTAACATGAACCATGGGATCAAGTTCATATTAAGCAATGGTGAGCCCGCTAAGCATTTCACCCACGAGATCGATGTGAAGAAACTGCATGTTTGGTGACTCGATACCATTAAGTACCTGACCTAATCTTACGGTTGTAGTAGTAGTAGTAGTAGTTGAGTTGGTGTATAAGCGCAAGGGGATGTCTCATCGTAACAATGCGTCCAAGGGGAGCTATCGTCCCTTTTCATTATGGTATCGTCCAGATGCACTTCGTAGGTACGTATACCATACCATCGTCTAATCCGTCCGCCGGCTATAATACAGCGGTATTGTCCACCTCATATCGTACACTAGCCTCGGATTGATATCCATCTCTCGTCTCTCGATTCTCTGCTTCATACACTGGCACTGGCGTTAGTACACACCATACGGATATACTCCGAGCGGACTCCGGGTAGGCAAGAGGGCATCTTACGGCGGAAGGAGGTATTCGCTCCAAGGGCTTGCTAGAAACGCTATAGCAGCCTGTGAGATGTTAGCAACAGAAACTTGGCAAGAAGCATCGCAGTGTAGAAGGTGGAAGTGGAAACATACACCAAAGATGGCGACACTTCGTACGACGGAAGCATTCTCGGGAGATGTGAAGGCATCGTAGGTAGAGCCAACGACACCCCTGTTGGAACGACCAGCAACTCTCTTTGGCGGCATGATTGCAAGATTTAGATAGGTATGTGTGCGTGGGTGGGTGTTGAACAAGTCTTGAATGTTGGCGCGGCGGAAGATCTAGAATAGATGCGACAGGGTGCGATGCGATGACTTAATTCCATTCGAAAAAAGAATTTAGATACATAGTAAAATCTAGATGCTGTAATCACGCTAAAACGAAGGTATCCACAGTTGCGGTGTGGGGTTCTTTGTGGCTCATAGCTGACAGGTCAATGGCGTCACAAGGCTGAACTTACTTACCTGGGTTCCCTGTCTCTCTTTCTGTTACTGTAGGTTTCTCTCTCCTACTACTCCATTGCCTCCCATCGCAACTACATTACAAATAATCATCATACGTCCTCATGCGCGAAATCTTCCATCGCAAAGCTGTTTCTATTCCAAAGTCGACACTCGAAAATGGTTGAGACACCAAGATTCGCATTCGGAGGCGCCAACGCCGGCGGCTTCTTACCTAGCGGGATAGCTTCACTACCATCGCCAGCTCCTAGCACCGCATCGAGTCGTGCCGCTGCGCATCTACCTCATCCCCGATCGAAGCCGCTAGCGCGCGGTTCGAGGAAAGAGGACTATGCGAGAAACTACGTCTCCGATCGACTGATGCATGTCTCGCGCCGCTATGTCAAGAAACATGGCATTCCCGATCCTGCTGATGAAGTGACCGGCTACAATAGTATGGACGAGTTGTGCAAAGATCTCGAGGAGGTTGTAGATGTGCTTTGGTTTTCGGGTACTCGTAGGTTGCATTCTTTTCCATCCATGACGCTACAAACGAGAGAGAAAGAAGGGAAGAAAGATATTAACCAGACATCTAGCTAGCCTCCAGATTCCCTACCTCCTGAATATTGCCCTCGAGTTCAATACATACCTTCCATCCTTCGCGCCGTCACCGCGTCCTACCTTTGCCTTATTAAAGAAACTTGACCATTGCTTTGCCAGTCTACTGGTAGGTCGCGATGTCAAATCAGGAGATCCTCTACCCGGGTTTCAAGGCAACGCACGAGGATTTACGAGAACCGATATGGTACGCTGCAAGAGCCTCGCGGACGAGACCCGAATGATAGTTGCTATGATAATGAGCGACGAACCCGACGTCGAGAATTTCATCGACGACGATTACAAACGAGCCCCGCGGTCGCCGCCGAGACGAAATGTCAGCGTTTCGTTTTCTGAAGGACTCATACAATCACCTGTTCCGGACAATGACGACGTCGATAACACCGACGATGAGGCAGACGAAATGAAATTCGAAGATGTGGTAGATGGTGAGCAACTAGATTCGGACGATATGGACGACGGAAAAGACCCAATCCGCGGCACCGCTAAACGCAAATCCGCGACCACGGATTTTAACGATGAAGACCAAGAAGAATTCAAACGAATCAAAATCGAGGACGAACCGGGCCCGAATTTCCGCGACGGGTTGCCAGGGGATGCGGATTTAGGCGCGGAGATGGACCCTCTTGGAGTAAACTCAGCTGATGGGAAATTCCATTTTATAGCTGATGTCGACTCGGACTCGGACGACGAGACGCCAGCGAATACAATAACTACTACCACAGCCATCAACGCCATTCCTCCTTCAACAACACCATTGGTTCCTGATACTGAACAGGACATGGGTGAGCCGCATGACGAGGTGGACGAGGATGAGGAAGAGCTGCAGCTAAACGTAGGTAAGGTCTATGAGAAGACGTTGGTCCAGCTTGGGAGGTCACTTGGTGAGTCGATAACAGATGGATAGTAAACACCTATATATGATATTACTCTCCAACCTTGATAAGCCGCTGGATAACTACCTAGGTAGGCTATATAGGCACCTATGTAGTAAATATCAGAAAAATATATACCATTTCACCCAACCCAATGGACACCGAACACATGAACTTCATAAACGTGACATTCAACTAGAAACCCTCAACATATCGAACAAATTTGGCAAAGGTAATGAGTGAGTGAGTGAACCCAAGGAGATGAACAAATATGCGCGAGACATTAGCAACTTCTCTACTCTTCTAATGAATACACAAAAGATGACGACGACGACTTGATGATTTGATAACCACACTACACACACACACACCACCAACTCTTCTTCTCTGATCTCCTAGGAGAGAGAAAATAACAATAAAAAAAAGAGAAACACCGAAAGCGAGTTTCCTGACTGTCGCCACCCAACACGCGCCGTCCCCCAAACCAAATAATTTTTTTGGGAGTTCCGAAAACCACAACAAGCAAAGCTCTTCCACCTAGCAGACCAGCCACCCCATTGCTTCCATTTTGTGCGGAATCCGGTAAAAAAGAATAAAAAAAAAAAGGTTCGTCGAGTAACTCGTAAGGAGACGTAGAAAAGATGTAGAGAAAGGTGTGCGTGTCGCTTTATGCACGTATTAAGGCTTTGCTTTGCTTTGCTTTGCTTTTGTCCTTTGCTCTCCTCTCCTCCTCGTCCCATGGGAGAGTCGGTCGGTATAATGTTTCCAAGACAAGATATGATGACGATCATGCATGGTCTGAAGTGCCATCTGTATCTACCAAAAAAACGAGTAGTGCAAAAAAGACAGAGCGAAACCTCCAAATCCTGCGTCAAGCGTCAAGTAGAGAAGTGCTTATAATCAGGGTTCGTGGCCATTGTGGCACTGCCAATTAATCATCAGGAAAACGACAAATAACATAAGGTAGGTAGGCGGGCGGAACGAAGATATGTAACGACAATAGTGTTATGAACGATATGAATTGGGTTGTTGAAGGCTGGAAAAAATAAAACGACAAGACAAAATCAGGTTTGGCAATAAGTCTAAGAGGATAACAACCCAAACCACTTTTAGGTATTCATATTTCGTTTCTGGTCCGCTGAGTGATGAGAAACAACAACAACAACAACAACAACAACAACGAATCAATCGGCCATAATAGTCCAGATGCGAGCTTTAATAGCAAAACAAAAACAACCGATAAACGCCGCGAGCATGCCGCCCCCGCCCCCTCCCAAGTTAGTTAGTTAGCTAGCCCGAATAGTAAGACGACGATGATGATGATGATGATGATGATAATGATAATGACAATGACGATAATGCGAAAGGAGGTATCATTGCAAGTGAAGCGAATCAAAGGGAGAATCCTAATCCGCCCCAATTTCATTCGGTTCCATTCCAAACCCGTTTGGACCGAAGTCGAATGTCCCAGTTTCTGCGTCGTTATCGTGCAGAAAAGAGTCGAAATCAAAGTCCTGAAGTACGTCTCCCGTCTGCATGGGGTCTGCGAATGTCATAGACCCAAAGTCCTATACAAATGTCAGCTATCTATTCATCACCGTAATCATATCAGACAAGACAACTCACCATGCTACCAGGATTATCAATGCCGAATGAGTTCATTTGAGGTCCCTCAGGGTGTGCTTGAGGCGCGGCGACTGGTGCCGGAGCAGGCGGTGGTGCCGACACAGGAGCATTGTTAGCTGGAACCTGGTTGGCACCCACATTCTGCCCATTCTTGTTAAAGTTGGTTGGACCAACGGGGGTGACAGGTGCAGGAGGTTCTGCGTCCTGGGCTGCTTCGGAGGCCGGAGTTGCCCCTGTGTTCTGGTTGGCTTTCTTCTGAGCCGCAGCCTGCTTATGTGTTAGCTCATGACGAGGATAGAATGCAAATAGGTGCCTACCTTGGTCTTTGTGTTCTTTGGGTCCTTCTTCTTGGGTGCGGCCTTGTTGGACTGCTGCGGCGTTGGGGGAGCTGCGCTGTTCTGCTGTGGTGATGCTGTCGCTCGGCCCGCGGCGCCGTTAGCAGCAGCGGGTGCCGAAGGAGGTGGCATCGACCTCTGCTGTGGCGTGCCTTGCACCTGGCCCTGAGGGGCTTGAGGAGCCTGTGGTGCCATATTTCCGTTGGCCGCCGCTTGCCATTGCATCGGTGGACCACCCTGCGCGCCTTGTTGCTGCCTCATCAATTGAGGATTCATCTGGCCGTTGAAAGGCTGGTTCGGGTGAGAGCTAGGGGGCCGCATGTTTCCGTTCATTGGCGCACCGACCATGTTCGAATCCATCCCGTTCATACCTTTGAAGAAGTGTGGCTGCATAGTGGGGTCCATACCATTGGGCATACCGTTCTGCATGAAGTTGATCGGGTTCGGCGAGCCCCTGGATTGCGCTCCTTCCGGCAAGGGAGACGGGATTCCGGCAGCGTTCATCTGGGGAGTTCCGCGCTTCATCTGGTCGGCTGGGTTTGGAGAAGCTCCTGAACGTGGCCCCTGGGGGGATTCTTGGAACGGTTGACCGTTTGGCCCAGCACCACCCGGGCCTCCAGGTCCAGTCCCGTCACCACGAGGCATACCACCCATGCTGTCTTGCTCCTGTCTCGCCATCATGAGTCGTTTCTTATTCTGCTGCTCTAGCAGCATCAGCTGCATTTGGTAATCCTGTAAAGCATGGTTGCTGCCTCCTGCTCCTTGGGTGCCGTTGGGTGCCGCTCTCATCCCTGCACCATTCATCTCGCCCGCGTTGTAGAATGCGCCAATCGATGCAGGGCCATTAGGGTCTTGCGGCATCATAGGCGAACCCTGACCTTGAGGACCACCGGGATTCGGCATCGGCTTGTTTGGTATCTGATTGCTGTGATGCTGTTGTAGATTTTGCGAGTACGTTTGGATCGACTTGGCCTGAGCTTGCGGAGGCTGGGTTTGGAAGTTTTGGAACTGCTGCTGGGACAGATTAGCTGGGTCGATGCCGTTGCTTGAGAGCATCTGCTGAGCCAAAGCAGCATTTGCACTTCTGGGTCCGTTGCCTACTTGTTGTCCTGGCATTCCCTGCTGCGGTCGTTGGCCATTGGGCATCATGCCTCCCTGCTGGGGATTGAAGGGTGCTGGTCCGTCCAGACGAGGCCTTTTACTAGGCGACGGCGCGTTCTCGGCCGAACCAGGAGAGCCTGGTCGGTTTTGATTGCCGTCCATATTCGAACCATCACGCTGCATCTGATTCTGCTTTACTTGCTGCTGCAACATTTGCATGGCTTGCGGGCTGTTACACGACAAAGTTAGCGTCTGACTCGAGGTTCATATCGTCTTATCAGGCTGCATACTGGTTTTGGTTATTCGCCATGGCTGTTCTTGCGAGATTCGGGGGCTTAACGCCGGTTGGCATCCCGTTAATCCCTAGCATTCGGTTCTGACCATATATGTCTTGTCGCATGCCGCGTAGCATGGCCTGCTGCTCGTTCTGTCGCTGTCGGTTTTGTTGCTGGGATTGTCAGTATCAGGTATCAAACAAGACAGACTATGGGTCACCTACCTGTGTGTGGCTCACGTATTGGCTAACCTGAGGGCTTATGCCGGGTTTGTTACGTTGAGCCATCAACATGTCCCAGAATAGGCAAAACCACTCATAAAGAAAGCAGTTGTCGGCGCCGGTGGGGACGTTAGGCAGAGGTAGATCGGAGGGTCGTTTCGCGTCTATATCGTCTTTGCTGTCGGTATCCATAGGATCATCGCCGACACCGTTGCCTAGGATGTTACCGTTCTCGTCACGACGGCGGCCTGGACTCTCCTTAATCACATTCAAGGTCTGCTCGCTTTTCAACATCGCGCGCGCGCAGTCGTACATGCCCTCCCGTAGAAAGTAGTCGTAGATGTATGTGTTAAGGACCGTTCGATTGTTTCCTTGACTTTGCACTTGCTGCGCAGCTAGTGTGTTGTTCATCATAGGTGTCGGTCCACCGACGGGTCCGCCGGGGATGGGCATATTAGCCATGTTTACGTTATTCATGATGGAAGAAGATACCGACAGACTCGGTCTGTCGAGAACCTGGTTGATCAATCAAGGCTTAAGATTACGATAGAATAAAAGCGCATGCGTCGATGATTGTTGCGACAAGGCGAAGCCGCGCTGCTGACGGATCGGTCAGCTGGCTCTAGCGCTTCGCTTTTAGTCGGCGACGCCTGACGAGAAGATGCTCCCGGATGTGATGGTAGGAAGGATGCGCGTTCGTTTAATGACCGATTGAACAATGCTATGATAGATGACGGATGGTATATGTTTCGGGAAGAGCGATCTTTTTTTTTTCCTTGGAACCCGCCTGGTTTGTTCGGGTGAGGAATATTGATTAGGCAAGAGTGTGAATCCTCCGATTATGCAAAAGGAGCGAGAGGATGCGACCAAAGTACGCGAGTACCGATAGTACCTTTTGATTATACAGTGGGCAGAAATATATCTCAAAGGGGAGTTAAAATGAAATATTAGGATACGGAAATTTGCAAGCGACAAATAGTCAGCAAGCAAAAATCGTCGAAAAGATGAAAGAAGGGATTGAAAAATGAAGGTGTACGATCGGAAATTTTGGCACGGGCGGCGGTGATGGCGAAGATGAACAGTCAGTCGATTTCGGTCGGGTGGTATGGCCGTGGGCTGGTCGTGGCGGTGGTAGGTGCTTAATAGCTTTCGTTATTGGGGGCTGGTGCTTCGCTACAGCGAATGAGAGAAGCCCAAGAACCCTGTGGGATGGATGACAGTTTGACGGCCTCGTTTTAATTTTTTTTCCTTTCCTTTGGGGACCTCGAGAACAAAAACCCCTCTGTTCCTAAGGTTTCGATAACCTATTCCCAACCGTTTCCAATAGGTTTTTGTGAACCTCGCTTTAAGATGTTGTTGGGAAAGTTGAAAGTTGAAAGTTGCAAGTTATTGGAATAGATAGATGGTGGTCGTTAGATGATTTCGAAGAGTGGTGGAATTAGGCCAGGTCAGGTAAGTTAAAATAGGCCTAAATGTACCTAAGCAGGGTACGTGATTAGGTATGTAGGTGGTACCTAAGTAAGGTGGGCACCGTACTGTGTAGATACTGTACGTTTGGCGATGAGGGACAGAAAGGAGCGTCTTGTTCGCCCGCGTCAGCACTGCTGCAGCGCGATAAATTTTTTACTTCTCTCGCTCCTTATGTATTGTCGTATAGTTGATGATGCTTTCTATCTTTCAACGTGAGGCGACAGCTGTAGCAGCGTCGGTCTTGCTTCTCCCACAACTGGAGGCCAACAGTTAGGCGAAATCGAAATCGCGCACGGTGGATGCGACCCTGCAGACATTCAAAAGACTAGGTGCTACTATCCAGGTACGCATAGACAGAACAAGAAAACGGGAAGAAAGATGGAACCGCTGCCGAGGTCGCGGATGCGGATGCGGATGCGTGTGTTAGATTTAGAGAAGTGGGAAGTAGAAAGTGGGAAGTGGGAAGTGGGAAAAAAGTGAAGAAGAATATAATTCTACGGATCTGAGCCGAGACTTGCAAGAATAGTTGGGTATGTGCAAGTTACGAATTGTATGTAATAAGGTAGGTAGGTAATTTGTGATATCTGGTTAGGTGTAAGTGGTAGTGGTAGGTGCAGTATGTGCAGCGGTAGGTGCAGTGGTAGGTGCGGTGGTAGGTGCGGTGGTAGGTGCGGTGGTAGGTGCGGTGGTAGGTGCGGTGGTAGGTGCGGTGGTAACTGCAGTGGTAAGTAAAGCGGTGCGTAGAGATTGGGATTTGTGAGGGACCGATCCCGTTCTATGGGCCCTCCTGCTAAGACAAGACCTAAAGTGACGGGTGATGGGTAATGGTAGAGGAACAGGTGCGAGGGAGCTTGCAGAATGGGGGGAACTGGGGAGAGTCGAAGGAAGTAGTATGGATGGGTTGAGACAGACGCGGTGGAAAAACTGATGGGTCGCCTCTCCGATGTAGGCGCATATCTGAGCATGGGTATTATGTATCTTTTATATCAGAAAATGAAGAAAATGGCGTGAATTGTACTGTAGAACAGAAGTACCCTACAGCGTAACTTTCAGCATGTCCCCCCATAATTTAGTCTTGGCACCTCTCATGTCAATTTCAAAACTCTAACAAGCGACGGCTACCCTGACTTGCTGATGTGCACACACACACACACACACACACACACACACACATAGTTTACCTCTTTGACGTCCTACCAATACCGGCTGGTAATATCAGATATATGTTATTGCGTCGAAAATCTGGATATTGGCGACCGAGAATCAGTGTCTTCCGATCTGATCCCGCTCTTGATACAGCTTCAATTCGACAAGCTTAACTGGACGTGACGTAGGCAAGTAGATCGACGTGTTATTAGTGGATAGAAGCAAGGGGGGCCATACTACATGTATGTAGGTAATTACATATGTGTATACAGTAGATGATGTATAGACAGATACATGTAGATACGACTAGGTAAGACTGGAGGTACATGCTTTTGGGCATAGAATGTGCTCAGCCTTTTCGATACTCATGGGTGCGGTAATAGTTTTCTCTCCGTCCGATCCCGACGGTTAGCAGTTTGAACGCTTTGAATACAGTAAGGTGGCTAGGTATATCATTTGTCATATCTTCTTATTAACTTCATCTAATATCAAAGGTCATTCATAGTGTGATCGATGAACCCTATCAATGTTTATAGTATTTGACAAATAGTATTGGGATTCAATTTTTTCGAGGGATTGTATCTATCAAGGACGTCGAGCATAAGGGAAACGGCCAGTGTTTCAATACGCCATATCTCAAGGGCTATCAATTTATTTCTTGGACTTGAATTTATAAGAGTATTTACAGATATTGTACTAAACACAGTATGCTAAGGTGAGCCATAGTTTTTAATTGCTTCAAAATAGGGATATGTCCTAACCATCTCTTAGCTTCTTCATATGACCAAAAGGAAAATTGGTGGTGATTCGATTCACGCAGGCTTATAGTCAAAGTGATACAAAATGGCATCCGTCAATATGGCACGCTAATTAAAAACCGGCGCACTTGTGGACGCAGGTACAGTTGCACTCTGTGCAAGTACTAGATGCATGGGGGAAAAACCTCCGATGGCGCCTTGATGCAGCTGAATTTCTATGGAGGTAGTTGACGTTAATATGTATATTAGTAGTAGGTAAGCCAGATCAACAGTTTTATTCTGCTCGTTTAACACGACCTAATAACTGTACCTACGTAGGTACCTACGTGCACTACCCAATCTTCCTTGAGACAATAAGAGGAAGGGGAAACTGAGTAACCTTCTCATAAGATGATGAGTAAAGTATTGTTGCTCATACAAATAGTAAATCATAAATCATACATTGGGTATGTATTATGTTGAGCGTATTGCAGATTTACAAGGATACGGAGTTCAAGAGGCTATTGATGTAAGTCCGTCGGTTCACTGCACAACAGATCAGATGGAGCATGAAGGGGTTTGGCGGGGCCACCCCGCGCCGTCTCCCGTCTACTCCTCCACGATCCATTTGCATCAGTTACGGGAATCAAGGTGGATCCCATCTAGGATCCCATCTAGGATCCCATCTGGATGAGTTGCAGCTCATCCGCCCGATCGATCGGAACAATGAGTAATGGCTTTCCATCCATCTATCCGCCCGCTTGCCGTTGTTTCTATTCCAAGTTACCAGGGTATAAGGAAGAAATGAGTGAACAATCATGAGAATGTTGGACACGTCGATCCATCTTCGGTGGCAGTTTTATACAATTTCGACGATTGTCATTACCTAGCACTCTACGATTCACTCAGTCACCGATGTAATGAAATGCTGCACAAGTAGCATCGGGGATAAGTCAGACTAATGCAAGACATAGCATTGATACTTCCGTATGATCCCATTACCTAGTTCGTACCATTATCGGCTAATACTCATTGAGTACTGCAATGTATGTCGAGGTTTCGAAACAACTCGTAGCCCCAACAAACCTAGCCATCGACCAGCTTATGGTTGGTGGTATGACCCAGTGCTGCAAACAATGATATCTAAACTAATCTTCCGGCGGGAGCTCATCGTCTATGTATCTAACCAGGGATATTCTCATCTCGGTGGTGTCGTTTCCTCTCAAAACATCACTGATGAAATGCGCCTCTACTTGCATCTGTACCTGCTCAAGTGCTCCTCTCAGGACGCCGCAGAATATGTTGGAATACCATAGCTCATCTTGCGCTCTGCCATCATCGGGTAGCTCAACGAAATCCGCCAGTGGATTCTCTTCAAAGACCAAAGAGAACTGCTTGCTGTCGCTAGTCCAATTTGTCACAGTTGGTGTGATGTTGAGGAAGATTTTAAAACCGACCTGTGGCAAGTAAGTGTGATTGTTAGCCAAGACCACATGGTAAAGGACGAGTGACTTTAGAGTGAGTATTACCTTCGCGACCATGTCGGCCGTCTCTCGGAAATTCGAGCATCGTCTCATCGTGTTGGATTTGGCAAGGTAATCCTCGATCAAACGTAGACCGATGTTGTAGCCCATTCTTTCGAGCTGTTGGTTGACTTTAACGTAGTCGCCTTCCAGATCCTTGCATAGCTGTGCGACTATGGTGCCGTAAGTCAAAGTCACCAGTTCAGCGTTGACTTTATCGATGCGACCCCTTAAGATGCGCTGTTAGAGTATACAGCTATCATCGTATCACTTGCGAACTTACTTCCAGATTCTGTTGTTTATTAGCGAATTATTGATAAGATAGGTACGGGGACCTATAACCATAAGGGGACTCACTCTTCGCCCATTCGGGCAGCCTTGTTTGCTGACATGCTCGACTGACGAGCTTAGGCTGAGCTCATTCAAGTCATCGACTTTGTAGGTTGTAGATACACCCTGCGAGTAAGCAAAGCTTTTTCGGTGTTTGCTCCGAGGCACTTCTGGTTTCTTTAGCTTAGGAGGATATTATTGTCGATCAAAGAAAGTGGTTTGTAATAAGGCGTAGGATAGACACAGGTAGCATACAATTAGTAGTATGTACCTTTATGAGGACGGTGAATAGGCGGAGTCTAGTACGTGGGATTGATTGGATGGAGTTGAAATGTAGGTCGGCAGACGGGTGCCCACAGCTTCCGACAGCTGTGTACCTCTAGAAATAACTGTAGGTACGTACTAATGTACTAACGGAAGATCACTTTTCCGTGCAAGCAACTCACCTTTAGAGTACTAGCGCTAAGTGCACGTCCCTTCAGCTCTTCAATGTACATGCACGGATACGTCTTTATGTGGGCACCTAACTTTATTTAATATTATTTCCAATTGAGCCAAAGTCATCGGTTTGTATTTGCATCAACGCGTAGCTAAAGCTTCATCAACAACGAAACTCCCTCCAACTCGATATTCGCACCAAAGCTGCGACCAACTAGAAGAATAGTAAATCCAATTCCGAACCCGAATCAAAAATCAGGAATGTCCGCCGAAAAACGACCTGCACCTGATGATCCAGGCGCCGGTCAATTGGTTGTGAAGAGGCAGAAGCCGGGAACCAGTACTGCACTTTCTCGTCGGGATGGCGCCTCCGGGAGCAATGCATTGGTGCAATCTGTACGTGTGCCTTCAGTTACTTGTCCAATGAGTAAGTGCGATTCGAAGCGCATCGCTAACTTCACAATATAGATGCCCCGAACAAGCAACCTAGAAGCTCCATTGATGGAGCTTACAGGTCATTCTGGAGAGGTTTTCTCTGCGAGGTTCAATCCGACAGGTGATCTAATCGCTTCAGGATCTATGGATAGGAGCATCTGTAAGTTTATTTGCTGTCTGGTCATCCCCTTCCCCTTCCCCTTTCGACTAACCAAAAGATAGTGCTTTGGAATTCGTCGGGCGCGTGTGAGAACTACGGCCTACTCACGGGCCATCGAGGAGCTATTCTAGACTTACAGTGGTCTCGCGATTCCGAAATCCTTTATTCAGCTTCCGCCGACATGCACCTTGCAAGCTGGGACCTAACCTCCGGAACGAGGATACGACGGTACGTTGGACACGAGGAGATCATAAATACGATGGACATAAGCAAGCGAGGCGAAGAATTCCTAATCAGCGGGAGCGACGATGGTACCATATGCATATGGGATCCCCGAACGAAGAACGCTGCCGATTTCATCGAAACCGAATTCCCAATCACGGCAGTGGCGGTTGCGGAGGCTGGTAATGAGATCTATTCGGGTGGGATTGATAATGATATCAATGTCTGGGATGTGCGCAAGAACGCCGTTGTATATTCCATGCTAGGTCACAACGACACGATCACTAGCTTGCGCGTCTCGCCAGACTCGCAGTCGTTGCTATCCTATTCTCATGACTCGACAGCAAAGACGTGGGATATAAGGCCATTTGCGCCTACCGAGAGACACATACGCACATTCGATGGGGCACAGATGGGAATCGAGAAGAATCTGGTTCGCGCGAGCTGGGACAAGGCAGGAAAGAAGATTGCGGCAGGCGCTGGTGATGGAACCGTGGTTATATGGTCTAACGACACTGGCAAGCTTCTATACAAGTTGCCAGGACACAAGGGAACAGTAAACTGTGCTGAATTTACTCCCAACGAGGAGCCCGTTAGTAAGTTACCTTCGTCCTCAACTTTTGTGAGCATCCTAACTAATGGACAACTAGTTCTATCAGCATCTTCGGATCGTAGAATGCTACTTGGTGAGCTTCGATGAGGACTCTAGTCCAGGAGGAAGAAAAATGATTCACCATCTTCAGCTGCGGTTTAGTCCTAGACCACCACCTATGCACGCGAGTTTGTTGTGCGTCTTTTTGATACCCCGACAATTTCGTCCTCAATCTAGGACATCGTTGGCTGTCGATTGGCAATCCTCGCAAGAGAGACTATCTGAGACAAAGTGCTGCGTCTGTCGAGGACGCGTCGGGCAGATGATATCGAAAAAGGTCTCGAATGGGTGTCTCGGAAGAGGTCAAGCAGCTCTCCTTCAGCTCACTAAAACCAACGCCTGCTGTGTGCATACTATAGTATACATTAGGTAGCTTGGTGAAACTCCTGCTCGCCTAGTGTTGAGGCGAAGCAGGTAAATCGCAATCGATGGATAAAAGAGTTACTCAGCCCTAGCTGAAATAGGATATTGCTTCGATTGATATATGCGATGACTATTCTATTTGATTATAGATGCAAATAGCCGTAAACTACCTATCAGAGCAGTTTATGCCTGTTAAACAGGAACTGATAAAATCGATTCATTTTATCTCCCTGATTACCTAGATCTGGACTTTATGGCGACAATCTTCAGCATTGATACATAGTACGATGTTGCTACGATGTCGCATTTCCCATTCCCCTGGTCACAACGAATCCCCCTTTCTTGGTATCGAGTTCAATGTTCAGCTAGTATTATGATACGTACCAAATTCCGAAACAATCGTGGTCGGCAGCACCCCTGCATCTCAGTTTCAGCTTAGGCAGCCTCGGCGCGTGCGGTGCGGTTAGAGAACGGGCCTCCGGGTGGCAGGTTCTCGTCTATCAAAAAACAAGGATCATGATTGGCTCATCTTGTCTCCTTTCGATCAACATACTATGTACTTATGTCACTAGCTGTTTTGCATGCCCTGACATGTTCCCTCATGCTTCATCCAGCGATAACAACGGTCAATTAAGAGAAAGGGTGGCATTTTCGGTCGACAAGCGCCGTATCGTCTGTATCGTCTGTATCGTCCAACAACATCCACACTCTTCCTTCGTCTGTTTCCGCGTTCCCTGCAGGTCTCGTCATCCTCTCCTCCCTCGTTCATTTGTGGCTGTCTTTCTTGGTTTCGATTCTACCCTCCATTCGACGCGAGCCAATCGAAGGCTCCTGTAGTCGATGGAATCATAATCTTTTTTTCTTTCTCTTTTGCTTTGCCTTATTCTGATTATCGTCCCTCGTTTTTGTGTGCTCATTGCAATTAACGGACTCTGGAAGTTCCGATTCTATATTATCGACTTTCCCTTGAATCTTTAGGTGTCTATTACTTCTTGATTCTTGATCCATCTGGCTGGTCCTTTTTTTTTTTATATAGTTTTGTTAATATTTACGGTCCAAGACACCTCGAATATCGAAGCTGCAGATACCCGAGCTCCCCCCTTGGTTCCCAAGTTCAATCGATTCGCCGAGATTTTTTGCGCCCGAAACTGCTGCACGTTACCTCTCCATAACCCGCCAACCGATTCGCATATTGTTATCCTCGACGCGATCTAATTGTGCATATACCGTAGGTCGGCCTAGTTTGGCCATCCGCGTCTATTAGAGCGACCATATTTCGTGGACCGTGTCTATTCCTGACACCCATTGGATTTCGGATTATAGACGACACCGGTAAACAGAAGCATGCATAGTGTTGGGTGTCGGTAACATCAGGTTTAACGCTTAAGAAGCCGCACATCTACCGATCCTGGATATGAATTTCATTCGGACAACTGCCCTGCGGAGAGATCCGTCGTCGGAGGGCCAGATACCCGACTCACAAGAGAGGCAGTTAGAGATGGATGAGCAAACGGGTTCTCGAACAAGAGGTTTCTCGATAAGTCGGCCACACATGCCCACTTTATTTACGAGTCTATCACGCACGGGTGGGAATGGTCGAAGGGTTGAGAGCGATAGGACTGAGGATGGGAATGAGAGTCCAAAAAGTCCTGATATGCCCTCTTCCCGTTTACACTTACCGAATCTCGCACGTACCTGGACTCGTGCATCTTCCCCGGATGAACGGGCCCCAGAGTCTATCCCCCAACCTTCGCTCTCTCGAACACAGACCGAGCAACATCCTATCATATCTGAGCCCGCACCTTCGCATATACGCAATGGTTCTAGAAGCGATGGTGCGCAACACCCGCGGTTTCGGGGCGCCGACCCCGGTGAGACGCAGCTGGCAGATGATGTCGATAGAGGAAGACACCGACGTCATCGTAGTCGAAGGGGCGAGCATAATGAGCGCCCCAAACGATTTTTATTCTGCTTTCCTTGGATCAGATCGCGGCGCATGCGTTCTCTGATCTTGCGCTGTTTTGTTTCGGGTATTTTCTTGATGCTCATGTTGGCTGTTTGTAAGTGATACTGGGCTGGCTCTGCCCCGAGTAAATAAATGCTAACGAGACGATTGCAGACCTTGCCCTCTCCATCACAAAGAACGTTAACAGCAATGAGTTTACGATTCTTCTGGTCCTCATCATTCTTTTTGTGACTCTCTTCTTCTGTCATGGTTTAGTCAGGATTTGTCTTCTCATTCTGAAACCGCCTAATGAGAATGATGAAGAGCGTCCGCCTATACCACAACTTCTGGAGCCGGGCGGTTATGCTATTCCGCGACGGCCTATTCATGTCATCCTCACGCGCGATGAGGAAGCCGCGGGCATAGATAGTCCAGCTAACAAATTAGAACCGCCAGCCTATGGAATATGGCGTGAAAGTGTGGTATGTATTGATCGTTAACTGGTTCTCCTTTATATGAGTTTTGCTAACCCGGAATGTAGCGCGTGGATCCGAATCGTCTATACTGGCAACGCAATGAACAGCCGCCTTCAGAAGGAGACGATGAAGATCACTCTCGCCCCGAGACGGTTCACACGCGACCGCCGTCATATGCATCGGAGGACGGTGTGAGTTATGTGGTCGAAGCTCGTCCGCGGTCTATGGTCCCTCTAACCGATGTCCCGCTTCCACCTCATCCCTTCGAGGCTAATCATCTACCCACGACGGAACGAGTCTGAAATGTTCGGTAATAGATCATAGTAGACTCACCCGTAAGCTTGGCTAGAGGCTTAATGTGGTGGATTGTGTCGAAGCTCTGTACTATGGTGTATGAAAATACGGAAGGGAAAATGGGAACGAAATCAACCGGGCTGCCTACAAGGGCACCTATGTTCTGTTGTTCTATATCTTCACAAAATAGCGTCGCCTGAGTGGTATGGCGTTGTTTGCAAGTGGAGTTCGTGTATTTAGCATTGGCGCTGGAGGGAGCGAAGGTCCGTAATACGCTTTCGAAGCTGCCACATAATAGCAGGTCATCAAAGAGCTCCTTAAAAGTCCTCTGATAGAGTCGCACATTGGCACTGACGTACGGGAAGCGAATGCTTGGTATCATACAGCTCATATAACCCTGGTATTTGCTCTGTTGGATGATAATGGGTCTTACAATCATAGGTCGTTGACTTCTTCGTATACGTTGGATATTATCTGATGTGTTTGGTAACTATACTCGGATCAGGTCTCAATGCCCCATCCTATACACTACCTAATCTATTGGGTATTTAAACTATTGTCGTAACTGCGTATTGAGTAAGATCGACCTCTATACTCCATAAGGGAAGCATGGGATCGACGAAAGATTAAGGTCAGATGTTGTGCGGAGGGCGACGATCGCAAGGGCACGCTACCCGACGACTTTTTGCGCCAGGACTGAGTTAATACATATATTGGTGATGGGCTTTTACGGCACATCACGCATCACTCATCACGTATAATCATTTCCTTGGTAGGTTCCTCCACTAGATATATGCGAGGTATGCGAGGTAGGCGAGGCTGCGGATAGGTTGCCGAGGATTGTTTATGATAACGTGAAGCAAGGTTTGCTTTTGTATGTTGGCTGATGGGGTTAGAGGTAGCTGCGCGATCCAAGCCTACTAAATACAGTACCAAGTATATTCTGCGACCTGTTAGTTCTACACGATATAGCTAATCAAGATTACAATCACTGTCACAATTCAGAGTATTATGTTGAAACAAGAGCGACGACCACTCTCGGGGTCTCAGCGTTGCGGCAAGGTTGTGATTGGCTAGAATCCAGGTCTAAGGGGGGAGCGATATGTAGGCTGAGGAGGAGATGGCGGCTACATTGCACCTTGCTCCAACACCTCAGGACAAGAGATCCGTGGATGTTGAAGTGGATATAATATTGGAACTGTGGCTTGTCGTTATGACCAAACCCATGTGCTAATAGTGCGTTGGCGTCGTCATGCAAGTTCCGAATCCCAACAGCTCGTTCTTCGGTTCTATTCGTAAGGTCGCCAATCCCACTCTCATGGACGGACCAGGAATAATAACCGACTTAACCTGGATAGGGTTCATCTGCTAAGCTGCACAAAATGCCAATAGAGCTAGACTGTTCCAGATTACGACCCTGTCCCCCTTTTCGTCTTCGTTTTTTCATCCCACCATGCCCAGATCTTTGCGCGTCTTTTCGGGCCTCAAGTCCTATGGCTGTGGGGTCGGGTATCCATCCACACGAATATCTTAGCGGGTAGGTAGGCACAAATCATATTAGGAAAAAGGAAAAGGAGGTTTAACTTATAAATCTTCATCAATTATACCTGCGGGATATACGTAGGTAGGTATCAACAGACACACAGATCCTACATGGGATACGAAAAGAATCCGAAATGTCGGCATCGAAGACTGAACAAAGAAAATAGAAAACAATCGGTGCTGTCGGATGCTTCCTTACCTCTTGCCCGTGACAAAGAGGAATTTTCCGCTGGTGATCATGCAGGGCAGCAAACCGTGAGACACTAGAACAAAGGGGGGGGGAGGACTAGACGATGATACTATTGGTTGGCGAATTTAACGAACCGGTAACTAGGTCGATGTGGGAAAAGAGGTTTGTCTAACTTTTATATAGCGTATTATTATTTTCGGCTAAGGGATTTGCCATCTAGCGGTGGTGTTTTAATGAATTCTAACAATTATGTTGCGGGTAGCAGTATTAGTAGGTATTATAATATCTCCGACGGATTATTTAGGTAGTATAGAGGTAGAGGTAGTTTGGTAGATAAGTGTGGTAAGTGTGGTAAGTGTGGTAAGTGTGGTAAGTGTAAGTTGTAAGTAGGTAGGTAGGTAGTACGAGAACCATTCATGTGTGTGGCACGAAGAGTATAGCATTGAATAAAGGTAATACGAAACATGGAACCCAATATACTATAGACTCCTCCCCCTCTTTCCTAACCTACTAGGTCGGAAAAAATTGGAATAAAATATGAAAAATAAAACATTCCAACGCGGGGGTCCCCTAAAAACCCTAAGTTAGGTACTTGCCTACCTAGGGTACTAATAAAACAAAACAAGGAATATTACAGGAAACTGTCCTCAAGAACTAGGGGGGATGAAAAAAAACGAGGTAGCCACACCTGAACATCTACCTACCAAAATTTGACGATCCATCCGCTAATAGGTAAGTGAACCCTACTTAGGTATGCCTTAGGTATGCAGGGAAGGGCATTTTTCAAGTATCCTCTACCGGATCGCAAGCTTGTAAGGGTAGTAAGGATAGAGACTACCACATCAAGTGCACTGTATAGTGTACTTTGGCTCATAGAGGAGTAGCCCCTTCGCCCGCACCGGGGTATCCACTCGCTCTGGAACCTGTCCCCTCACTGCGGTCCCTTTGGATGTTCCCTCCCTTCCTGTCCTGTCCCTCGTCCCTCTCTTTTTTTTTCTCTTTAACCCCCTTCTTGTCTTCCCCCTCTTTGTGGTTCTGATAGTATTATTATTCGATCGTATCGCATCGCATCAAATCGCCGTATTCTTATCATCCCCCCCCCTTCGGAGGTCGCGCAGTGTTTGGAGACGTCGTTGCTCGGTAGAAGAGAAGGTTGCTGTTGGTTGAAGGTTAGCAGCAGAAAGAAAAAAAGGACGAAGTAAAGTTGTGAGGGAATAGGTTGCGCATTGGATATAAGGTTTTTCCAGAAGACCGTGAGTTTAGAAATAATTTCTTTCTGTCGTCTGATCTTTTATATCATCCTGCACTCTCGTGGAGAAAAGGAAAAAAAAAGAAAAAAAAAATTGGTCCGGCGCGCAGTGGTGGGTGGTACAGCGACAGATCCAGAACTCGACATGTCTCTTTTGCCGCACCTGCACGACTATATTCCTTCGACTATGCGCAATTATAATGTCGACAATGGACCGGCAATAGCGATTACGACTCTAATATATGCGACTTCAATGCGCGCACGAAATCGATGTATTCTAGAACCATCCGAGTAGCCTACCGCATACCTATACGACTTATGCGACCTACGACATTGCGATATACTGCTTCATGCGCCGACATAATAAGAAACCGAAGACTTCTATATCTACACCTATAAACAACTATAACGACTTCTTGAAATCAATGCGCGAATCGATTGGCTTGCGCCTAAGCCGCCATGTTCTCAATCGCATCGCACATTCGTCCCTCGATCTCTTGAGTTCTATAGTCGCAATCGCAGTCGCAGTCGCAGTCGCAGTCGCAGTCGCAATCGCTCGAATGCAGTACGCTGTCGCAACGGTCGCATCGTCTTTTTACACAATTGCGATCCATACGATCCTGTTCGATGCGCGCATATTCGAGCAAGAGAGAATGAGAATGTGACACTTTGACTGGATCGGGTGCGACAGGCCATCATATACTATGTAGAATGGCCTGCGCTCGAAAAGGGAGATACGTCAATAGGCTGTTAATCTCGCATCTGGTTGTCGTGTCGCACAATCCCAACCGTCTGCAATCAACCTAGTCGACCTGCAGATTCTGGAAAACCACTCAGCAACGGCGGCTGCCCATCTGTCCAGTCTGCGAAACCGTACCATCCTTCGTGGGGTATTTTATCCGACAAACGACCTGCACGTGGCTGTAACCAATTGCCGTTTTGGGTAGCACCCGATTGATTACCTACATCGCTACCTACATCGCTACCTACATCCTAGTCGTATGCTGGATTGGTTCGATACGTTGCCTAGTCTTCTCCTTTTTCCACATGGACACGATGTTGGACGAATGCTCCCGAAGGAATGACAGGCCTCAATATTACAAGTAGAATAACATGCCACCACCACATAATCATCGCTGCAGCCCAAATATTGATGGATACCTAGCTAGAAATAAAAGTCTTGCAGAGTACCAGCGCTGACAATGTAACCACAGACTCACAGATTCATCACCATGTCTTCTCTATCTCGTCGAGCATGCTACAAGTGTGGCAACGTTGGTCACTATGCCGAGGTCTGCTCCTCCGCCGAGCGCCTTTGCTACAACTGCAAACAGCCAGGTAAGATTTTCGGCGTCAGCAGCCTTTTGGCTATACTATATACTAAAAACTAACCGTTACACCAAGGACACGAATCTAACCAATGTCCTCTTCCCCGCACCACCGAGGCCAAGCAGTGCTACCACTGCCAAGGACTTGGACATGTCCAAGCTGACTGCCCTACTCTGCGCCTAAGCGGTGCCGGTGGGAACGGCCGCTGCTACAACTGTGGTCAACCCGGCCACCTGGCCCGAGCTTGCCAAAACCCCGCCGGTGTGGGAATTGGACGCGGAGCACCGGTTCCCCGTGGCGGATACGGCGGTTTTGGCCGGGGTGGTTTCGCTGGGGGTCCCCGACCCGCTACCTGCTACAAATGCGGTGGCCCGAACCACTTTGCGCGTGACTGCCAGGCCCAAGCCATGAAGTGCTATGCGTGCGGAAAGCTTGGTCACATCTCCAGGGACTGCACCGCACCCAACGGTGGCCCCCTGAACACTGCTGGCAAGACTTGCTACCAGTGCGGCGAAGCTGGTCACATCTCGCGCGACTGCCCTCAGAAGGCTACCAACGGCGAAGTCCCAGCTGAGGTTGAGATTCCTGCTGCCCCGGCCATCCCTCCGGTGGCATAAGAGTAGACGTCTCGACATGCAAGGCACATGGCCTGGTTTTGCTTGACAACAAATAACTCCCGAGGTCGCTGTCATAACATCGCTTCTGGACGATTTTGATTGTCACAATGCCATGCTGAACATCCTCGCTTGGGTTATTTCCATTCGTGGGTGCTGGGTTGCCTTGACATCCTCCATCCTCCTAGAGGATTCGCAAAAAGAGAATTGAAGATTCATATTTTCCTTGCATCACATTTTGAATTGTTAAAATTTAAGCATAACAAGCATCATCTCTTGTCTGGTTTACTACTTCACTTCTCATCTTTTTCCATCTTCTCCCAAATCCCTTCATCACTTTCAACGTTTATCGGTGTTTGGGAATTAATTTCGTGAGCTTCTTCGAAAAAACCGGCACGGAAGATGGTCTCTCTTCCTTCGAATTCCTATCAACTTTCCTCCTTTATCATTTCCCATCATCTTATTTTTTCCTTTTCCCGGCATGATTCATGGCGTACGCGATATGATACGGGCTAGACCTCTCCATTACGTACGACATTTACTTGTTCACGCGGGTGATATGCCTTGAATGAAATTCCGCGTACCAACTCTGGATTGATCGGATCAAAATCATTCTTCAGATACCCCATTTTTTCGCCCTCCTGTATTATGAGAGCAATTTCGAAGAGAGAGCGCGAGGGAGTGAGTGGCATTTTGACGAGAGAAAAGAGGGTGAACAATCTGTCTGCATTCGTCGCAGGCAGTATCTTTTGGTACGTGATAGGGAGGACGGAACCACAAACGAACGACACAAAACTTGAACCTCGAAAAGAACTTGGCGACAGCAGGATTGGGGATGTGCGAGCTGCAGTACGACAACGCAGTGCCCTTGTCATCGGAACACAGCTCGAAGCAAGACCTGAACTGAAAGGAAGAATCGAAGCAAAGGACGGAAGTCGAGTGTATGAGTGAGT
This sequence comes from Hypoxylon sp. CI-4A, assembly GCA_002120315.1. Classification (NCBI taxonomy): domain Eukaryota; kingdom Fungi; phylum Ascomycota; class Sordariomycetes; order Xylariales; family Hypoxylaceae; genus Hypoxylon; species Hypoxylon sp. CI-4A. Next base: position 196,608 of record KZ111565.1, read on the forward strand.
GCGTGGGGATGTGACCAGCTTGGCAGCAACATGGTGTATAAGGATAAGGCAACCACGTCGATGGCGTACTAAGCCATAGATGGCAAAGATGAAAAAGAGCCTTTTGAAACGTAAAAGGTGTTGGGACGAATGCTGATGGTGTTTATGTGTCACATTCGTAATGGAGAAGATCACTTTTTAAGTAAAGTTGAAAAGGGGGGCTGGTCAGTCAGTTGATAGGATCGGAGTCTTCTCTGTCGTCACTAGTAGTTAGGTCGAGTCAAATCAAGTCAGTCAAGTTCTTTGTCTTCGGCTGTCGAAAGACAGGTCAATTTCCTCTACGCAAGCATTGGAAATTACCCCTCCAGCCCTCCAGCCCCTCCTAGCTGTCGGATATAGCGTGCTATGTCTACTTAGGAGGAAGGTATCTAGTGCTTCAGACTGTACTAGTCACACCACGTCTAAGCAGAAATGGTTTTCTACGACGCACTCTATCCACTACCCTGGAGTTCTGATATACTTTCTGAATGTCTCCGTAGAGTACCCAGGTGAGAAGAGTGAGTGTCACTGGGATGGAGATTGCCCAATAGACGAAGAAGTACTCCTCGCCTGCTGCAAACTGACCGTTCATGGAGAAGATAGATGCAACGAATGAACAAGGAACAATGATTGTTGCAATCTTGGTCAGCTGTCCCGAAGTTCGAGCCAATCTGTTAGCCGCCGCCGTCTGTTCCAACGTGGCACGCTGCGACCACATGTCCATATGATCCGTTATGGCGGACTCTATCTTCAACAGCTCCTCGTAGATCATGCTCCATGCTCTTCCTTCGTCCGAGTTATCCCGGGGTGCCTTGCATCGAAATTTCCACATGATGGAGTTGACAGTGTTCTTGTGTTCTTGGATCGTCTGTCGCTTCTCCATGAGATCCTGATAGGAGTCGAGAATATTTATGTCACGAGGCGACAAGCTCGATTGCTCTTTGCCAACGTCGGATGTGTCGTGTTCCATTTGGTCCTCGAAAATCAGATCGTGCATTTCTCTCTCGCGACGGATAACAAAGTCTTCCCAGGCAGACCGAATGATGTTCCGAACGAACGTGGTACCCATAAATGGATCATCCGTGAGTGTTAGTTTGTTTGATTGCCCCGAGCTGTAAGCTGAAACTGCTGCGTCGAAGGTGGATCGTTGGGATGATTGACAAGTAATTGATCCAATGCCGGTGTTGATTACCTCATGTAGAAAATCCCGATGGAATGATATATCACTTAACTCGTAACGGATAGATATGTCCGAATCATCAGTCGGTTTTGACCGAAGATATGTCTTGTATGGATCCATCAATATAACAACTTTAAGACTTGATGGTTAGTATCCATACCAGATATCAAAGGCAAATATGTCAGAGTGAAGGAATACTTCACATACCGGTCCAAGAATTAGGCTTATAGCTCTTCCCCCAATATGACACAAGACTATGAAGTCTACTGTATGTAGCCGGTGTACTCTTTCGAAGCTCTAGACGGGAGAAATTCCCAGCCTCGACGAAATAATCCCCATTAGGCACATCATCAGGGATGTGACGCCACCGTGGTACTTCGACCCTCCAATAAGTCGAACTGTTCTGCTTGGCGTATGTCTCGTCGATAATACTAAGATCTACGAAGCTGTCGCAATGAGCTAAAAAGAAGTGAGGTGGGATGTCCAGTACAACCCCCAAGAGCTCGACTATCCGGGGATGCATATCCTGAACCAGAATTATCCGCCGATTGATGTTTTCTGCCGTGCCATCTTTGGGTGTGTTCTCCCAGTGCATGAGCATGTCCTTGGCATCGTCAAATTGGATGTTGACTTCGCCGCGATGATCCCCCTGAGGCTCGAAGATATTGACCTTGGAATCGATGTCGAAACCATATTCCTGCCACGGATGTCTGATATCTGATCCAAAAAGAGGATTATCAGGGTTGTTGATGATAGCCAAAGCCCAGTCTTTGTAGGCTCTGGTCTTTTCCCTCATGTCCGGGTCGTTTTGCCAGTAAGTGTCATGGTCTTATTGCGGGTTAGCGATGTTCATGCATCTACACAGAATTGGTAATACCTGGAATATTCAATTTTTGCATCTCGATAGGAGGTATTAGATAAGGCTTTCGAATATAGAATATGTGATATTCAGCGTTGGTACTACCAGAGTCATGAAAAAATTGTTCTATTTCATATTGTTTACTTCTAAATTACACGATCCACTAGCCATCGCGTCCATCGTCCTAAATGGAGCAGTCTCGAGTATAGGGACGATCAACGAGCGTACCCAACGCTACCTAAGGTAGGCTATGATAGAAGTTTTCAGCTGTTATGAAGGTCCAGTAATAGGGAAGCTATAGGCAATAGTGTCAATATTTCAGCCGCACTACGACGACTCTGAGGCATCAGTATATCACGCTAACGTTACACAACCAGATAAACCGAATACAGCAGACCAATCAGATGCTCAACACTCCGACCGTCGATGGAGCTTTAATGTTTAGGTACCTGAGACATGAGTTCGCAACCTTTTCTAAACTTGATAGGTCCAAACAGAAATCTCAAATGGTTATAGTATTACTTCTATTACTTACTACCATGAGCATTCCTTCATACATACAACCTGATCACCTCATGCTACTGTACCGGCTGGGTCAGGGGTTTTCCTAACCCAGACTTCTCCAACCGGGTCGCCATGGTCTTGGACGCATTGCCACTCTCCGATTCCATATTCGTCCGGAGCCTTGCGCATTCCGCGCCCACCTCCGCCTACAATCAAATTCCCAGGACGGTAATCCGCATCTTCGTTCATCCGACGAATTACAGACCCGTGGACTCTGGCAGTGTGAGGAATGTCACGGACCTCTCCACATGGTAGCGGCCAGCGAATAGGCTTCCAGCTTCCATCCGGCCGCAAATCCATACGCCGGAAGGGCATATACTCCACTGCGATAATTCAAGTTAGTACCATCTACGTCTCCGCTGCTTTACTCTCGCTCTTCCAGGGTATAGTAATTAACGTACTTATCTTCCAGCTCAACACCTGACCTTTGCTTAATCCAGACCCAAATTCCAAAGAATCGTGGATCCTAGCTAAGTGTGCTTTATGAATCATACGATGGAAGGGTCTGACCTCATCCTTTTCCTCGTCGCTGGTGGCATTGATCTTGAAATGACTCCAATCAACAGACTCAATTCCAAGGCTTGGAGGGCTTCGCGGAGAAGGGCTTGAGCTGGCAATGCGAATGTCTGGGACACCGGCGTCAGTATAACCATCAGGAGCCTGACTGGGACCAGGCCCTTCGGAGATCTCAGCAACACCCATCTCAACCAGTTTTTCTGGGTCAAAATTGAGCCCTGCCCTTTGCGCCTCTCTGACCATATAGGCCAAAGGCACATGGCTTGCCGATTTGCTATCTTTAGTGACCTCCCACCCGCCCCCGACATCTCCATGACCACCTGAGAACCTAGCCTAAGTTTAATAGTCATATCATTTATGTAAGTTTCCTCGTGACTTACCATATTTCGTCGATGTCTTGTTCATCATCGTCTGATTCATCACCGTCGTCGATGAATTGAGCTGGCTCTTCGTCTTTTTCGCTCTCCCTATCAACGGAACCTCTAGTTGTTCGAGATCGGGATCGGGAATGGGGACGGAAGGTGTGCTCGTCCGGCGGTGCTAGGGTTTCCCGTCGTCCTCTCACTTGTCTCAGACTTGAAGCTGGACCTGCAACTGCTCCTCGTCTTGCACGATACTTCTCATGAACTATGTCGTGGAGGTGTCGATGTCCCTGATGATGGCTTTTACTGGCTCCTTGATACATGAGATCTTGTCTAAACTTTGCGCGGCGTTCATCTATGGAAACGCAATGGCGAATGACCTGAAAATTGCCGCTGTGAGTAAGGTTAACACCGGAACGCCAGCACAAACCAACATACCTTAGCACTGCTCCTTGCCGTATATGGCATTTTGGACCTTTGCATCCAGGCCGTCTCGAACCGGGGCACAGAGTTGACCGTGTCAAACAGTCCTAGAAACCGGATTCTTTTCACAGGGCGGCTGAAAGTCTCTCGAAACCCTTTCATAAAGCGATACATTTCTTGTCGCTTTTCCTGGTGCTCCTCCATTTGTCCTGCTTGGCGGCTTTGCCACTGCGAAAATGCTTTCCAAGCAAAGGTAACCATCTCCTCGTTTCCATGAGAGAGCAACCCGACATAGTCAAGCCTAGAATGTCACAATAAGTCAGATCGGCATTTGAAACACTGTTTCTGGGAAGATCCCGCTTACTATGTAAGAAGTTAGCAGAGTATTCCGAGAGCGCAGGTTTGAAATCACATGTTCTCTACATACCATTTCTGCAAGAAAACGAGCTACATAGGCACCACGACTGAAGCCGAAGAAATAAATCTCATCACCCGGCTGATAAAAGCGCATAAGGAATCGGTAACCGCCAATTACATGATGATCGAAACTCGATCCAACGGCAGAATCCTTCGCTTTCAAGTACCATGATCGGATCCTGGCGTTTATACTTGTATGAGATAGCGAGTTAGACACAACGTACGTTCCTATTCCAGGCTGATAGTAGTGAACTAGTCGAACAGTCAGTAAAGTGATAAAATGAAATAAGCTGGGGGGTCAACTCAACATACACTGATTACCGGCCTCTCGATCTAGGCACCTAAATATCTTCAAAATATTGCTATCGCTGTCATCTCCTCTAAACTTGTTGCCTGTGCCATCGAAACACAACACAAGTTTTCGTGGGGAATGGCGAGATTCCTTCGTGGCATTCATTGCTGAAATTGTCGAATCACAGCTGCGAGATGTCACCGCACGTCCTTTTGAGTCGCCACGACGTCGTGGACGCTGGACCTCAGGTAGTAAGTGATGCCTGTCCATTTGAGAAGATATTCATATGTGACACCCCAGAACACAGCAGGATGGTGCGCAAATCACCAAGGAATTGTGAATCGTTGCAGAGCAACGGGCCATTGTATAACTATCGGGGGTCCCCCCCACACAAGTAGACGTACAACATCTGCCCCGAGATGGTGTAGGAAACTAGCGGTTGAGTATTATTGGAAGGCTGGGAGGCCACAAGGGTGGGAACGCCATGTCTCAACCTGAAGACAGTGCCGATTATAGGAAACGAGTACCCCCTTGGATTTGTGACGATGATCATTTATGTACGACGACTAGACTAGCGAAAGGCTATCACATAAAGCAAGAGTGAATAGTAGGTACATCTGCCCCTCTCGCCGGTGGCTTACAACCAAGAAGCTAGGGAGTACTGTATCCGATGATGATGCTGCGTGTATAAGCAAGTCATTCTGGATACCTCCTATTGGTGCCGATCGTTGCCGTATCTGTATATTCAGCTCTGTATGTGCACCGAAGCGAGGTTGAACGTTCTCATTTCATTTATTAATGGGTGCACAACAACTCGTCCATCCGTCGCAGCTAGTACGCGCCACTATATTTTTCTTTTGTAGAGGATAACGGCGATACACAATGCCAGCTCAAATCTTGGAGCAGTTGGACTATTGACCCATTGGGACGGTTAGCAAATGATGTATTGGACCTCAGACACAGATTTGGCTAGTCGGTCTCAGGGGTTTCAATACTATCACGTCAATCGTGAAAGCTATCCACCATTGCCGTCAAATAATATCATCAGACAGAGAGTTTGGGACTCTCCTTGATACCCCGCTCAGTACCTATGCATGCCAACCAGAAGCCTAGTGCGAAGAAAACACCACCAGCCGAGACGGGATTTGATATGCTGTGTAAGGCTTGTACTGCCTCCAAGACCAGCCATTGACGCAGATATCGAGCCGGTATGGGGATCGCCCTCGTAGGTTAACGGAGAACTCCAGATAGAGTGCCCCAACCCTGTTTTATCATGACTTAGTCGTCAAACGCAGGTCGCTGAATTCGTGTGGCCAAATACCCGCTGTAGGCCTATGGAATACGTTTAAATCGTCGTACAGAGAATTCTTCAGTCATTACTCTCTTGCTGGTGATTCTTCTCTTTCTTGACCGAAGGAAGATGTCAAGCGCAAACACGGACAACGGATATCATAAGACTACTGGGAAGCACCCTCAACACACTGATTCCTATAGTTCTAGCAGCACCATGGGCAAATCCACAGTATTAGTTTCTAGGTCTCCTCCCAAGGAGAAACCAGGTCCGCCCCCAAGGGCAGATCGTCAGGGAATTACTGATGTCTTCAATCAGTTTGGACAGTTTCTTCATGCTTCACGGCGGCCCCTTCCCTCTGGGGATGGACGTATCTCGTACACCAATGGTGAAGTTCAAAGAACAGGACTGAAAGGCGATTTAAAGTACATCGGCATTAAAGGTATTCCACTATTAACATCTTAACAATAACTCCCACTTACTGGATACAGATGTGAAAACGGTCCTGGAGCTTGTTCGAAGCAAGCTGAAGGGAGAACAGGTCACGGATGACAAGACGATGATCATGGAGCGAGTCATCCAACTCGTCGCTGGATTACCGGATAAGTCGCGTCTCAGAAAAGAGCTGACAAACACCTTTCTCAATGAACTCTGGTACACTTTAGACCATCCTCCCCTTCTGTATTTGGGCGAGAAGCACGAGTATAGAATGGCAGATGGGTCGTGGAACAACCCGATGAATCCTCAACTTGGAGCAGCTGGATCGCGATACGCTCGAAGTTGTCGCCCAGGTATCATGCCCTTGGGAGCATTGCCCGACCCGGGCCTCATTTTTGAATCGATCATGAAGAGAACTGAATATCGGAAGCATCCGAACAATGTCTCTTCGGTGCTCTGGTATTGGGCGACCATTATCATCCATGACCTTTTCTGGACAGACCAGACAGATATCAGCAAGACGAAGACATCATCATACCTGGACCTCTCTCCTCTCTACGGCAGCAACCAAGAGATGCAAGACTCTATCCGAACCTTTAAGGATGGCTTGATGAAGCCAGACACTTACGCCGATAAGCGACTTCTCGGTTCTCCCCCCGGAGTCAGTGTCATCCTGATCATGTTCAATCGCTTTCACAACCACGTAGCCAAGAACCTCGCTGCCATAAATGAAGGTGGTCGCTTCACGCCTCCATCTCCAGGGCTCAGCGAGGAGAGGGCGGCTGCAGCGTGGAAGAAATACGATAATGATCTGTTCCAGACGGCGCGTCTCGTTACTTCTGGTCTATACATCAACATCACCTTGGTGGACTATGTCAGGAATATTGTCAATCTCAACCGAAGCAACACAACTTGGACTCTGGATCCCCGTGCAGAGATGGGCCGTGACGCCGACACTAGCGCAGGCTCAGAGCGTGGCACCGGAAGCATGGTATCCGCCGAATTCAACCTCTGTTACAGGTATGTAGTATCAGGTTCGTCATGTGCAATCTTTCCCTTTATTAACGATTGGTAGGTGGCACTCCTGCATCTCGGACAAGGACGACAAGTGGGTTCAGGATTTCTACCGGGAGATCTTTGGTAAGGACAAGGACCCGCTGAACCTGAGCTCGCAGGAGATGTTTATGGGGTTCGCCAAATTCGAACGAAGTATCCCGGATGACCCTGCGGAGAGGGTATTTGGGGGCTTCAAACGTAACCTAGACGGTACATTCACCGACGATGACCTGGTCGGCTGTATAAGTGATGCGATAGAAGACTGTGCAGGTGCATTTGGTGGCCGCAATGTGCCACAGTCCATGAAACCAGTTGAGATCTTGGGCATTCTTCAAGGCCGAAAGTGGAACGTTGCCGGCTTGAACGAATTCCGCAAGCACTTCGGGCTCAAACCGTATGAGAAGTTTGAAGATATCAACTCCGATCCTGAGATTTCCGGTTCTCTGCGAAATCTATACGAGCATCCTGATTACGTCGAATTGTACCCCGGAATAGTAGCCGAAGAGGCGAAGGAGCCCATGATTCCAGGTGTTGGAATTGCTGTAAGTTTCAAGTTTCTTGCATGCCACGCGCTTTAACCACATAGCATTGCTAATACTTGCTAGCCTACCTACACCATCTCTCGCGTCATCCTATCTGATGCCGTCTGCTTGACTCGAGGAGATCGATTCTACACCACCGACTATCATCCTCGTGGTTTGACATCTTGGGGATATAATGAGGTTGCCTATGATCTCAACGTCAACCAGGGATGCGTCTTCTACAAGTTATTCATCCGAGCTTTCCCCAACCACTTCAGAGAAGATTCGGTCTATGCCCACTATCCCATGGTTGGTAAGTGTACTCTGATTACACCTGGTTGCCTCTAAACAGGAAGTGTGATCGCTAACGAAAATCAACAGTTCCGAGCGAGACCAAGATGATCTTGACCAACCTCGGTCGAGGTCAGAACTTCAATTACGATCGCCCCTCCTTCATCCCACCGCGTGTCAGCATCACGACATATGGTGGAGCCCGGCACATTCTCGAGAACCCAGACAAGTACAAGATCATACTTAGTGAAGGCTTTTCGTCTCTTATGGGCTCTGATGGAGATCGCCTTAAGCTTACCGGTGGCTATGACTTCCACGCCAGCCAGAGAGAGCGTGTAGAGGATCAGCTATACAGGGGAGACTGGCATTCCCACATTAAGAACTTCTACTCCCAGATCACCAACAGTCTCATCAAGGAAAGGAGCTACAACTTGGCAGGACACAACTTCGTCGACATCATCCGTGATGTTGGAAATGTTAGTCCGATACATTTTGCTGCGCGTATGTTCAACTTGCCCCTAAAGACCAAGGAGAATCAGAAGGGCATCTACACCGAGAATGAACTGTACACTGTCCTCGCTGTCATTTCGGTTTGTACCTTCTTCGACTTCGACCCCGTCAAGACATTCCCGCTTCGACAGGCAGGCAAAGCTGTTGCTGGGCAGCTTGCCAAGCTCATCGAAGCCAATATCAAACATGCGACGGGTTTGTTCTCGAGCCTATCAAAGAATAATGACCCAGTGGCGGCATATGGCACCAATTTGATCAAGGCGCTATCTAAATCTGGATTAAGCGGCTATGACATTGCTTGGAGCCAGGTACTACCGACCGTAGGAGCATACGCCCCAAGTATTGCTGAAGTGGTAAGCCATCCCAAGTACCAATTGTTTGCTGCTCATCCCCATAGCTCACATTGATATAGTTCGCTCAAGCCGTAGACTACTTCCTTTCGCCAGAGGGTTCCACCATCATCCCGGAACTGCATCGTGTTGCCAATCTTCCATCTTCGGACGAGACAGATGCATTGATGCTTGGCTACTGTCTGGAGGGCATCAGACTAGCGGGAACATTCGGTTCGTATCGGGAGGCAGCAGTAGGTGACACTATTTGGGATGGTGAGAGTCATGGAGTTCATGTCAAGGCGGGGGATCTTGTTTTCATCAGCTCTGTAAGTCCCTGCCTACCTAATCATCAATTCCCTACCATGTCACACCGGCTAACACCCATCCACGCAGGCTGGCACGATTAAGGAAACCAAATTCTTCCCGGATCCCGAGAAAGTGAACCCCCGTCGTCCTCTGGATGCTTACATTCATTTCGGGTTGGGACCGCAGAACTCTCTTGGCCGCAGCGCTTCTCAGGCTGGCTTAACTGAGATGTTCCGCTCGGTGTTCAAGTTGAAGAACGTACGAAGGGCTCCTGGTGCCCAGGGCGAGCTTAAGAAGGTATCGCGACCTGGAGGATCTTACATGTACATGACGGAGGATAGGGGCGCGTACTTCCCGTTCCCTTGCACCATGAGGATAAGCTACGATGACTAGTTCGGAGGTCGTGTCATGCCAATCGCTACAGAAGTAATGCGGGAGTCAAATTGTTTATCCGCGTCAAGAGATATCCATTCTACACCTTACCAGTATGCATTTACAAACAGAAATTGAAAAACAAAGGCCATTCTTTTGAATATTTAACTCCTTAACTTCATTCTATTATCCTTATATAACGTATTGGCTAAATCTATCTGTCACATGTCCTACCTAGGTAATCCTGTCTAGGTACCCAAAGTATATCGTGCTCGTCTATGTAGATGTAGATATACAATTTGGGCCGATGTGGCATTCTAGTTTACGAACCTCAGCGAACGTATGCATCTATTGCATCCGCACCACCAGCTTCTTGCCCTTCAGATTTCCCTTCTTCAACAACTCCAAGCCAGGCTGAACCGAATGTAAACCGCCCTCGATTAGGTGTAGCTCAGGCAAGACAATCTTTCCAGCTTCTAGCAGCTTCCCAAGCTCTCGGGTATATCGAACGTTACTCTTGTCGAGGACGAACTGTTTCATCTCGACGGTATGCACCACAACGTTGTCGCGAACCGTCTGGGAACCGGACATCATGGCCAGAGGTGCGAAAGAAACGGGCTCGTCTTTCGATACGGTATCCAGTGCGAGCGCTGCCGTTTTGGGTCCTACCAAGTCGATTGCGCGGGTAATCCTACCACCGGTAACGGCCAAGATCTCGCTGACTACTTGCTCGTCCGTCTTCCCATCTCGCACCACCACATGACTTGCCCCTAACCTCTCAGATAGCGACTTGGTCTCTGTGGAGTTGACGGTTATAACCTGTATCCCACTTAAACTCGCAAGCTGTGTAGCGAATTGCCCCGTCACGGTAGAGCCACCCCAGATCAATAACCATTGGCCTTCTTGGTCCACACCAGAATGCGGGATTGGAACATCTAGCCATTTCCATAATGTCATGGACGCCGTCAACGCTGCGACACCCAAGCATGCGGCCGCCTCGAAGGGTACATTTGATGGAATGGGGAGAACGGTATGCGATGGCACGACGACAAACTCCTGGAAGCACCCAGCACGGACGTCCTTATAGTACGTGCTCGTCCACACAGAGTCGCCCTCCTTGAAACCTCTGACTGCTGAGCCAACCTTGGCTACCACTCCCGACATTTCTCGACCGGTAACCTGGTGACTTTGGTGAGCTTTCGGGATCTATCAAATGTGGGTAGAAGAGGACATACCCAAGGGAATTCCGGCAAGCAGAAGTTGTAATCCACAGACTTCCAATCGATGGGGTTGAGACCGACGTAGTGACTTCGGATCATAATCTCATCTTCATGCACGATTGGCATGGGAAAGTCATGCCGGATCTCATACTCGCCCTTGCGGGCAACAACAAGGGCCGTCTGCACCGTGGGGATGGTAAACTCGGCCACGGAAGCATTGGCAGATTCGTCCGTGGTGGTTGGTGTAGAGCCTTTCCGTACGTCGTGTATCGTTTTCGAATGGAGCTTCTCGTCTGAGTTCGACTTCGCCTTTATCCTTCGCAGTATGGTACGCACTGTTCTCCACGAGTTTCTCCCGATGAGGGTATGTCTGGGCCGGGTTTCTGCCATAACCGACCACCACGGTTGAATATGAATGGTGGTTTCGCTCGCTCAAGACCAAGCTATCTATCCTATTATCCTATACAAGTCTCCTAAGTGGTCTTGCTCCGATAGGTACTACATCTATTATCATAAAGAACGAAAATGTGACCTGGCCATGGTCTGTCTCAATGATATCCTCGCGTTTCGATTTATTCGTTATCTACGATGAGCTAAGGACCTATAATACACCGGCAGCTGCGGGTTGCTTTGTCACCAAGCTAGAGGATATATTAAATCCGATCTGGACCAATGTGGTGAATTAGCTGTCGCACGCCATCAGCACGCCATCGACCAGGGGGGGGACCTGCTTACATATGTATATCACGTAGTGTCCCGTCGGGTGGAGCAAATCTCGTTTCCGATTCGGCCGCTCGGGGTAGAAGGATGGTGAGTGGACGGGATGAATGATCAGTATTGGTTACTGATTAGAAGGTTGTCTCCGAATCCGCTGTCGCGGTGCTGCGGGTGGCGGGTGACATGAGGTCAGAGGAGGCTTCGATTGCTTCATTTTAGCTTCCTTTTAACAATACCACCCTATTTGGCGATAAGTCTCGAGGAGGAAATATTAATACGTAACAAAGAGCAGGAGATAATCGTGAGGAAGCGTCTTTGTTAATAGTCTACATCCAATTTTATTGCCTTCTGACGGACAACCAAACCTAGAAGACAATTCCATCCATAATTCCTCCAGGAAGAATATCCAAGTCAAATTAATGACCATAATTGAGCAAGTCCGTAGGTATCGAGCCTAGGTGACCAATACCTCTTTTCGAGATGTAGAGGCGCCTCAAGGGGTTAATGCTCACCATGTGCTTAATGGTTTGGGGTATCCTGTAACAGCTCAGGGCTAACCAGATCATAACACCCCATGATACAGTAATAGGAAACATTCAGTTCGCTCCCTACAAGGAGGTGGTCTCTAACACCCCGGCATCGTCGTTAATCCCGAAGGATTTTGAGGCTGATAGATCTATCTAAGTGAGAGGACGAATCTGTGTTTTCCAGGTACATGTTCATCTTGGCAATGTATGCAATTAAGAGATCTTTATCATCTATTCTCAATACTCTTTCCATAAGCCGCCTGTAAGCGATGCGCAAGCAAGGGCGTCTACAGCCCCTCGAGGCGGATGGGTAGGCCTAGGAAAGCGTTAACTAACAAGCCAGGTTTTTCGGGACACCCTCGACTTCACGAGAGATTGTCACACGGCCATCCTCATGCGATGGCGGTCGGGAGTGCCTAGCTTCCGATAGACTCGTCCTGCTCGATCGGTCTATGTTAGCCAACCGCGTCGCCACCATGCCATGTTCGAGGAGGAATTCCGCTTCGCGGCGGCGGCGACGGCCACCTTCACGAGCGGGGGCACTACCAGACCCCACCAGGAATTTGATTCCCGCGACGGCGTCTGGAACGGTCTTTTCGCCGTATTCTGGACCGGCCCTGCTTGTTTTCCATTCTAGCGGGTAGCCTGGATAGGTACCACCTATGCTAATTAGGGATTTACTTGTGAGTGGCCTGGTTAAGGCCCGTTCTATTAAGGAGAAATTGTTAGGATTGTTAGGAGCGTTGGAAGATGTTAGAGAAGTCTCGCGACGAAGTAATATGAGACATGCTTACCCGCCGGACCACTAGATTGGCGAATTAGCGCTGCTATTCTATAGTGCTACGGTGCATACAGCTCTATTATGTGACTATATCTTACGAATCTATATAATGCGCTATTGGACTTAATTATCACCATCTCACAGCAAAGCTATGCTTCTTTCTCAGGTGAGCCTGCTCAAGAGTCCATGTCAATTGCCTAAGCCTTCCAATATTCCTAGAAGACGGAATGTCCTGAGACGTTGACATGGCGAGGGGTTAACTACTCTGGCACATGATTCAACTACCATACAACATTTGTTCCCGCTATTGTTAATCAAATAGATGGTAGCTGGCGTGGTTAATCATGTCATGGTAACGGCGGAACCGATGTTATATTGGTCTCGGGTACTTGTTGTTGGCCACTCTATCGTAATGCTCACTCATATAACTAGACGGGGTCTCAATCCTTCAAATGACCGGCCTGTTCTAGAATGTTTCCTTCTCAAGTCTTTTGAGGGTCTTATACGTTTAATATGGTATGTGCGTGCTCCTGTTAGTGTTGTCGTTAGGATGGTGGTAATATTATAAAAGCGTTAACTTGTTGCTTTATCGCGTGCCACGGTGGACTTTACCATGGGTTCCAGGATAAACAGAATTTCATAGATTGGAAGAGCCGACCCATGGTATAGCTATAGACCCTTAAGATAGGTACTCGGTATCATTAGCTTGTTTTAGGACGATGTGATGGATAGGTACCTAGAGACAGCTGATAATGATTTTAGACGGCCATAGACCAGCAGCGGCACCTCCGATATTCTTGCCAGAATAGGCAACTCCAGTATAATCATCGACTCGATCCCTTTCCATCTGGGGTATCCCTTGACGAATCAACCTAAACGCCGTTCATGCCCTACACGCCATGCCATACTAATTCGAGTATTAGTGACACAATTATATTGGATGTGATCCCGTTAGCTCGTCTGCGCTCCCGTGCTCCCAGTACTGCCCGTGCTAGATGGTCTCGGTGGTGGCACCGGCATGATCCCTCCGTCTCTACCCATAGCCACCCCTCCCATCATACCGGTTGTTATGGCATGCGGCTCGCCTCCTTCCCCTTCCGAATCTTCGCTTTGGCTACTTGTGCTCCCAACACCGGCAAGGGCTTGCTCGGCAACCTTTCTCTCTACCTCTTTTAGTCTCTCCTTCTCGACGGGATCCACGAGGTCGTCGTCGTCACTCCAATACCCGTTCTCGGTATCGGCAACTTCGGGCATGGCCATACGCTTCCAAAAGCGGATCTCTTGTCTCCTGGCCTTGTCCTCCACACGATTTTCCCATCGTTCCTCGTTCTCGTCGTATTTCTTGCGGAATTCTCGCAGCATCTGGTTTGCCCGACCGGCGTGCTCTTGCATCTCCCATATCTGCTCGCGCAGGTGTGAGTTCTCGGCACGCGCCTCGGCCAGCTGGGCGCGGTAGGATCGGTGCCAGGCGGAGACGTCGGCGATGTGTTTTTGCTTGTAGACGTGGAATTGGGTGAGGATGGTGGAGAGGACGCGGGCGTAGTTGGTTAGAAGAGCAAAGTTGGAATCGCGGGAGAGTTTGGCTCGATCGAGGGACTCGGTGAGAATAGAAACGAGGGCTTCGAGATTTGGCTCTTGTGCTATAGGGATTTGCATGGTCAGCTTTGGGCGTGCAGGAAGAATCAAGCTAGGAGGGCTACAACATACCAAATATCTCATCAGCAGCCTCTCCAAGAACTTGATCATTAGTCAAGCCACGATCCCTTGCTCGATTTCGTACTCTCCCAAGCCCAGAGACAATATCTTCTGTCACACGTCTGTTCTCGGTAAGTTGTCGTGATAACTCCTCGACCATGCCGTAGATGATGTTGAGCTCGGCTTGGTGACCGGCAGGGGTAGGACCGACAGGCATTGCGCCGGCACCAGTTCCGTTTCCGTTACCTTGCATGGCGACCGATCCGTTTGCTAGGTAGACGTGGTGTTGCTGCTGGTGTTGCTGTTGCTGCTGGTGTTGGTAGTGTTGCTGTTGTTGTTGTAGTGGTGGTGATGGTGATGGTGATGGTGGTTGTGGTTGTAAAGATGGCGGCAGCTGTCGAGATGGTACCGATGCTGCTGGGTTGATTTGTGGAGAGGATTCGAAAGAGTGCGCAGGTTGGTGAGAAGGAAAGCTCATGATTGGGGATTCTAACTTTCTTAGGCTCTTCTACCCTGCTTAGTGCCTTTAGATATGGGGAATCTGGGATGCTCCCGTTGGTAAAACTGCAACTGCTATCGTCAAGTTGCACACTAAATTGTGAAACCAATCCAAATGCGGCTAGAAGCTGCAGCTTATCGATTAACATGCAAGGGACATGTTACTTACATGTTACCGAATGTAATAAGTCTGAATATACAAATTACCTTACAAGCACCCCGCCATCTTATTCTTAGCAACTTCAACTTCAACTTCAACTTCAATCAGCAATTGGACAGATGCAGATGCTTGCATGCTCTTCATATCTCAGAATGAATATCAACATAGTAACAGAAGAATAAGTCCAGTACTAAATAAAGCATATTGTACATCTATAAATACAAATATAGACCTTTTCAACGTCCAATCTTCAATGGTATCCTATCACTCTCATGTACGCACTTGCACCACCTCATCAGCACCATTTTCGGCATTCTCAACCGTGCCAGCCTCGACGTCAGGACTTGGACGCAATCGTCGCTCGTCGTTAGTCTCAAGTTTCATCATGTCGAGCGAGATCAGCATCACATCCCGTTTAATCAACGTATATCCCGCCCAGAAGGTGAATACAACTATAAGCCCCAGAAGACTGGCCACCATATTCGGCGGATGCGGCAGAGGACTCCGCGCCCCGGCCACGATCTGCGCCAAAAGTCCAAAGACGAAGATGACAATAGCTACCACGCTTCCTGCAATGCCTGTTGGGGACTTCCACTTCAGTATTTCATTCTCGTCTAATCCCCTTTTCCGGATCGCGAGTCGTACCCGGATATGACACACGCAGATAGACAACCACGTGAAGTAGTTCGATCCAGCCGACAAGGCCAAGATCCATTCGAATACAGCTGAGCCACCTTTGGCCATCTTGATGAACGACAGTAGCGATACGAAGAAGGCGAGTATCATCGCTGGAACTGGATGTCCCCATTTGATCTTGCCGAGCACCTTGGGACCCATCCCCCTTGCTGAGATGGCCTGGATGGCTCGCGTAGCGGCGAAGATGCTGACGCTGGCCATCGAAAATATGGCCACGATTATGATGGCGTTGAAAGCGGTGGCAAGGAACGAGATTCCAGCTTGGTCCATTGCGGCAACAAACGGACTGTGTCCGGTCAGATGCGCCATTGCGTCTCGTGGAATCTGAAATACGAGACCCAGCATGAAGATAGGTAGTAGGTAAAGCCACACGATCCGCACCGGCACGATCTTGCACGCGAGTGGCATCACTTTCATCGGATTCTCACACTCCATCGCCGTAAGCCCCAGCATCTCGGTACCTCCGTAAGCCGTACCGGCAGCTGTGAAGACGTAGAGGAAGCCGACAACGCCATTCCGGAATGCGTCTTGCTTCCATAGGTTGAGCCCAAGTTCGCTTGCAGGCCGCCCGTCAGTCGGGATAGCTTTCGAGACGATAAGGATAGCAACGATGATGAAGGTACTAAGGACGAGTACCTTGCAGACGGCAAAGACGTTTTCCGCTTCGGCAAACCATTTGGCTCCAAAAGCGTTGACAAGGATAAGCGCGGCTATAATACCCGGAAGGACATAGTATACCGGCACGCTGTCAGTCCAATACTCTATGCAAAAGAGTATGACAACGAGCTCAAACACGACAACGAAGAGGAAGTTCATAGCGTAGTTCCACCCCATCGCGAATCCCCACGCTGGCGAGATGAAGCGCACCGAGTATTCGTAGAATGAGCCGTTAGCTGGAAACGCGGCCGAAAGCTCGCCCAAGGCGCACATCGTGTTCCACACGGCAAACCCGACCACGGCAAAGGATACGAGGAGCGACCCCGGTCCGCCTACTGCTAAGCTGCCGTAGGTTGCCAGGAACACGCCAGCACCGATCGAACTACTAAGTGCCATGAAGACAAATTGCCGTGTCGTGATGACTCGCTTGAGCGACTCGTCGGCCGCGGGTATCGGCTCGCCGTTAGCCATATTTGTAATGTAATCGCCGAGCAGGTATGTGTAATGCTGGTAATATCTGAGAACTGCGCCAGTCGCCTATTTCGTCAAGGCGCCCAGGTAGGTAACCTTGGAGGGAGTGTTCTGCTATTCAATTCCAATATAGACTAATCCGAGGATTCGTTCGAAGGTAGTAGTGACAGAGTAGGCCAAGTCGGTTGTACTCTAAACATATGTTTACTGTAGTCGTCTTGGGTATTCCTAAGTCGATAATCATATGTCTCTAGGAAGAAGGGGAACAGAAAGGGAATCGATGAAAAGCTCTATCTGGGACATGGTTAAATAGTAAAAAAAAGAGGTCCATGCTAAGAATCATGGGGATTCCTGATATCAGCAAAATGGATAGATATCCGGGAACGGAGCTTGAAATACCAAAGTGAAACTTTAGATAACAATGTAGGCAAGTGGTAAAGGGGTAGTTGGCACCTATTACCGTACCTAGGTTTATACATTATCTGACGGCTCGAGGCGAGCGTGAGGTCCCGCGCAAAGCTTAAACCAGTCAGCATTAAGCTTAAATATAATGTATCGGCTTGAAGAATCACTGTAGAAGGCTTAGTTGGGATGTTCTAATGAAAGGAGGAGGAACCAAGAGGATAAATGCTACCTTTTGGTGAGCAGCAAGAACCAGCTAGAGGGCAAAGGGTAACAAAGTGTAAGGAGAAAATGTTCCGGTGGTAGCAGATAGGTAGTTTTCTCCGAGTACATGAGGCAGATATCAATGCCCCAAATCCGCACTTGAGGGTGAAGAGAGTTGTCACTTGGGCACGTCTGTTATTATCAACTCTATCTAGAGCATAGGTAGGTATGACTTCAGTCAACTCTCTAATGTTAATTAAGCTTTAGCTAATAGCATATCGCGGCGTATTGGCATTTATAGATGCTAGGTAATAGTAAGACTACCTAGGTAATGCATACATGGTATCAATGCTTATGAATGCTAGCTTGTTCTACCAATAGATCTCGCGTTTCGAAGTTTGATTAGCAGACGTGCCCACGCGGCGATGGGATGAGCTAACTGGAAACGCGAGATGAGAGTCATCGGAGATTCCTTGATTGGGTATTTCGGGCACGCGAGGAATTGTTGGGATTGATTAAGCATCTGCTCTATAGAGGTAGGCAGACATATTCTCAACTTTAGTTCTGCCTGGTAAGCTAGATACAATGTCGACGAAAATTGTACTCGAATTGGTTATTCCTCTGTATCTGAATCGATCATGACATGCATCTAACCCTTTCCTATCAACCGCATTACTGCGTCAACATCAGCATCGTCATCATGCGGCTTCAAAGCCTCATCCGTAAGTCGCTCATGATTTAGATGTCCCATTGTCCATTCCTCTGAAACTAGAAACGCCTACTACGCCGAAATAAACTGGTCTTATCTTGCAACCTAGGCCGCAACCGCAGTCCTGCGCTGGGACTGTGGACCTCTCCGTGCGCCCGTCCCACCAGGCCTTGCTAATGTGTATTTGGCGAAAGCGCGCGCAAGGGCCTTCTTGCAGCTGACCTTCTGACTACCGATAAAGCTATCGACGGTCACAGCAATGGCACGGTCAATATCTTGAGCAGAACAATACTCTGATAACCGCATTCGACAGAAGGCCTCGGAGATACGGATGATAGCCTCCAAGTGACGAACCTAGACAACTAGTTAAAAACAAAGTTCAGAATTCTAAGCAAGGGGTTACTCACGGTGATGGGATAAGCGCCAGTAGCGAGAGATTCTCGTCGCATGTCTGCGAATAGTCGAGCCACCTTGTCTTCGTCCATATGTAAAAGTTTCGGCTGGCAATGCTCTCGCGCGTACAGGATATACTTGCGTAGTAGTTCTTGGGAGATTTCGCCTTCTTTTGTCTGCGGCGCCTGGCTCTCCTGGGCCATTTCCGAATCATGCTCCACCTCCATCGAGCCCTCGGCAGCCTGGGTAGACGGATGGCTACGACTATGCGAACCAACGATGAAACGGGCTAGGCGCTCGTCTTCTGAAGGGTCTACAGTGTCCCGAACGACGCATAGAATGTCAAAACGAGACAAGATAGGCTCGGTTAACTCGACGTTGGACGAAAATGGTATCGTGGAGTTGTAACGACCACCAATGGGATTGGCTGCCGCGATGATACCACATCGGGCTTGCAAAGTAGTAACGATACCTGCCTTGGAGATGGAGATGGTTTGCTGTTCCATGGCTTCGTGGATAGAGGTTCGATCTTGGTCGTTCATCTTGTCGAACTCGTCGATGAGGCACGTGCCTTTATCAGCGAGCACGAGGGCACCTCCTTCTAGAGTCCATTCGCTTGTTAGGGGATCTCGACGGACACTAGCCGTCAAACCAACAGCGGATGCACCTTGACCGGTGGCGAAAACAGCTCGGTGCGCTGTCTTCTCAACGTACTTTAAGACTTGCGATTTGGCTGTACCAGGGTCACCGAGCAGAAGAACGTTGATGTCTCCGCGCACATGATGGGCACCCTTGGTTGTCTTCGCCACGCCACCAAATAGAGACAAGGCAACAGCAGTCTTGATATCGATGTGTCCGTAGATGCTGGGTGCTATCGAGTTGATTATTTTATCAATGACCTGGGGGTCGCGCGAGAGTTTGCGGATCCCGTGCTCGTCCTCTTCGGTAAGTCTGAACCCAGCAAGCTGGTCGTGCGCTTTCACAACATTATTTGCTTCCAGAATAGTAGCGAAAACAGGAAAGCCGTTTCGGTTGTTTAGTTGAGCATCGTAGTTATTTCTGTATATACCTGTTACCTCTATCTCCTCACCAGGCTTCGCCTTGTCGATTAGATCCCACAAGAGGATAACCTCACGATGTCTAGGGAGACGACCAGCGGGGACTGTTCCAGGGGATTCCTGAAGTGTCAACTTCTGGTAGTTTCGGTACACAGTCTTTTCCGAGTTTAGAGTGAAGGGGCCACGAGACTGGCAGTTTTGGCAGAACGAAATCCTGACCTCGACATTAGACTCCTGCTGGAAGGGACCGAGGGTGACTCCACATTTCGTGCAGTCAAACTTGACATATTTCAGCTGAGGGAAGACACCAGTTCGTCGAGTGACCACACCGCTCACTCTCACAAGGCAGTTGAGATGTGACTGTCTCAGCTGGCGAAGAGTGTAGTGGACAGGAAGATCGAAAATTCGAACGTGTATGTCGGAGTGGATACGCTCATAGTCGGGATAGTGGAGGAGGACTACCTCCATAGCCACATCATCGAAGAGCTTCAACATCTCAGCGGGCGCGTTGGCGAGGAAGTAGGCAAGAATAGCCTTGGATGAGGACAGGTGGTCGTATGAAACCTCAAGTGACTCGGCGTTGATCTCACCGAGTGTTCGGATACGGTTACCGTAGACGGAAGAACCACTTTCGTCGGTATACTCGGTCAAGAATGCTTTGAATTCTCGCTTGATCGTGCGCTGTACCGAAGGCTGTGACACCCACTCAGTCAAGCTTGATGCTTTTACGTCTTGTAGTGCTTCGAGAGAAAGCTCCTCGTCCATAATGTCTTGGTCCATTTCATTGTCAGGGTCTTCGTCGTAGTGGTGGCGACGACGGCGTGGTTGGGCGGTCAGATCAACATCGCCATCCTCGTCTTCATCCTGGAGGAAGGCTTGGGGCATTCGCCTTCTACGGGCGACTTCTCGATCTCGGCGGCTTAGCTGTGCTTCTAGTTGTCGCCTGTCACCGAGGTTCATATCGTCAAATTCGCCTTCGTCATCAATGTCAATCCCTTCGTAAATATCATTGTCATCCTTCTCTCTGTAATCGTGCTCGAAGCCCTCGCGGAAGAGATCGACGTCGTCCTCGGCCATCTCGTCGAGATCGTCCAAATCGTCTTGCACCTCGGCCTCTTCCTCGATATCATCGTCGTCGTCACCGCCGTGTGCGATGTTGAAAGCGGGTGGGGATGAGGGCATAGGACTTGAGGCGGCTACGGAAGAGGAGGCATCGCCGCCTGTGCGTGAGCGTTTGCGGTTCCCACGAGGGGCAGCGCCGCGATTCGCCGAATCCATGTTCATGCGCAAAGGAGAACTTTTGAAAAATGTTAGAAAATACCGAACCGACTTATTAACTGTAGTACGTAGTAGGATATGGATAATCTTACCTCATTGTGAATTATTGCCTTCGGCGTCGTTTGGTTTGGTTTGAAAACTTGAAAATAATGAAGCAGTAAACTAGGTACATAAACAACAAGATCACAAGTGGGAATGAAAACGAAAAAGGGGATGCGGGCAGGCGGGTTGGATTGTGGGGATCCAGGCTTCGAGTGGGTATTGGGCGCGTCGAAACATGGAAATTAGTGGATGGGAAGCGCGTAGCGTCGCGTTGGTGTCGCGTAAGATGGCACTAGACCTATTCTGTAATAAAGTACCTGTCTAAGTATCGGTACATGATACGAATTAGAGTTGTTGCAACGCGCAGTTGCATAGTGCGAATTGGTGTCATCCAGTACAGGCAGTTACTGTGACATCATTCGTGGATATTACCTTACTTGCATTGCTACTGATCGCGCCTCGTTCTTTTCCTTCACGGCAATTGCTTGAACTTTGAACTTTGAGCGCGTGCCGATTTCCACTCAATAGCGCCTCGTTCAAATTTCCAAACTCCATTTTTATTCCTCATATTCTATCTACTACCATACAAAATGGATGCGTCGTCAGCAGCTGACGTCTCGTCGCACGAGGTACCTGATTCGGGTGATGGCATCAAGGCGCGACCTCGAACGGAGAGCTTATCACAACAATCAGACGATTCTCAGACTGCAGCCGACTTTATCAGAGACCAGCTGCAGCTAGAAGCCGATGCTCGTGAAGCTCTTCCTTACGTATGTTCTCCCACTCTTATCGCGCTCAATCTACTTCTAACAATTCGTATATCAGAGCATCGAAAACTGCACCAAACCACTTGGATCTTTGCGCCAGAATGTTTTCGCTTGTCTAACCTGCAATCCTCCTCCCGAGAACCTATCCGATCCCTTCTATCCCGCCGGCGTTTGCTACTCGTGTTCCGTTCAGTGCCACGGCGAACATGAATTGGTCGAGATCTTCCAGAAGCGCAATTTCACCTGCGACTGTGGCACTACGCGTTTTGCCCCCGAGCATGTGTGCACCTTGCGAGTAAACCCCGAGACCAACACCAAAGGCGGCGTATACTCCGAGGAGCCGGACCTTAACAACAAGTACAATCAAAACTTCCGCAATCTCTTCTGTTCTTGCTCTATCGACTACAAGCCCCACGAACAAAAGGGCACCATGTTCCAATGCTTAGGTCTCGGTACCAGCGAAACTGGCGGATGCGGCGAAGATTGGTACCACCCAGGTTGTCTCGTCGGCTTAGGTCCTAAGTGGTACGAGAAACAGGGAAAACAGGTCTCTAGCGACAACCCTGGTAACAGTCACCCCCTTCCCACCATCTCCGAAGACGAGACACTCCAAGAGGGCACCCGTCGACAAGTTGATGGAAGCCAAGGAGCCGAAGAGGACGAGGATGAAGACGCGCCGCTTCCAGAAGGGTTTCCTGCCGAAGATGCATTTGACAACTTTCTTTGTTACAAATGTGTCGAAGCTCATCCCTGGATCAAGCAATATGCTGGTACGCCGGGATTCTTACCAGCCGTGTTCTTCAAAAAGGACGACAAGACATCATCAACCAAGAAACGCAAATTGGAAGATGATGAACCAGCCGAGGAAAGCGAGGGCAGCAAACGTGTCAAGCGTGATTCGGAAGACACCGAGGTTGCGCCATCTGTTCCCGAACCTAGCGACAATGCCAAGGTCAAAGACGAGGACACTAAGAAAGAAGACACTTCGTCTACTACTATTACACAATGCAAACTGACATCTTTACCCCCGGCACCAGCTGGCCAGTTCTCACTATTCACTACCTCGGATTTCCGTGACCATCTATGCCGATGTAGCTCATGCTTCCCTTATCTTGAGCCTCACCCGCAATTGCTGGAAGAGGAAGAAGCGTACGAGCCACCTCTCTCAGATGGTGCATCCGACCACGGTTCGACCCATGGTAGTGGTTCCCTCTATGATCGGGGCGAATCCGCGCTTAAGAATGTGGATCGCGTGCGTGCAATAGAGGGTGTCATGGCCTACAACCATCTAAAGGAACGTCTCAAGCCCTTCTTCCAACAATTTGCCGAGAGCGGAAAGGCGATCGGTGCTGAGGACATCAAGGAGTATTTTGCAAAGCTCAGAGGCGATGAACAAGCTATCAAAGATGCGGGTGACGCCGCAAAGGACGATCACAGACAGGAGCAGAGCGGCTACTAAGTGGTAATGAAATGGGTATTCGGTTCGGATTTTAATCGGTTTCAATCATGGTATCTAACTAGTATTGGCTTCAATGGGCGTTTCTTTGGAGAGGACGGACAGCTAATGTCATAGGGGTCAAAATTTACTTTTAATCTAATTCGCTGCTTGGTTTTTAGGCAAGGAGTTGCCCTTCATTCACTTGATACCTAGGTACGATGATAATCGAAGATATTAAACGCATTATCTACCGATAGCCAGCCTATCCTACTAGGTTCTGTTACAATTTCTGCTACTATCATATTGTAAGTCCTCCTCTTCCGCCTAAAGGATATCTATACTATACTTTCTAGTCAGCATATCAGTGTTTGTGTCCCTTCGATTCGACACCAAGTCAAGAGCCTGGCTAGATGCGATTGTGGCCTATGGATATCTTGGTATGCATCGAGCTATCGTTCAAAAGTCTAGTTATATACAGATATGCATTCATAGACCCCATACCTTCGCGACCACGGCTCTCGATACATCGCCGGCCGCTTCCGGGATGAGCTGCAGTGCGAGTCGTGTCAGCGTAAGCGCCTGGCTACCAAGGTACACCGGTGCCTTGATTCGCTGCGCTTCCTCGACAGCCTCCTGGAGCTGGCTCGTAATCTCTATAAAACCCTCACCTTCTCCTTTTAATGGGGTTTCTCCTCGACTAAGTGCTATGAGTTCCGGGCCGACCTTATGGAATATTGTACTTCCTCCGGCAGCGTTTATACACAGATCATACACTTGATCGAGGTCTAAGTTGCATCTCTTCGCAAATGCAATGGTCTCTGCGGCGGAGCAGAGGTAGATGCCTTTCAACAGCGCCACAACGAGGGCCAGTTTTGATCCTTCTGTTTCAGCCAGCCCTTTCACCGGGCCCACCTTTCCTTTGCCCTCGGTGTACAACCTAACGAGACTGCTGTCGTCGTCGGGGCCGTATCCGCGACCGACACCAGAGAAGTATACTTGCTCCGCGGTGCTCGTCATAGGTGTCGGAAACCCAGAGCGTCTCGCCTCCGACGTTATGATGCCGGTATCCTTCAGTATAATGGTCAGGGCGCTTGCCACAGGCTTGAACTCGGGATCGAGCATTCGAGGGAGTCGGTTCTCAAACATCCACGCCCATGCATCCGATTTCAAGATATCTTGGCTTGCAGAGTGCAGATCGAGACCAAGGTGCGTGGCGAACCCCAACCCCTCGCTTGCAGCCAGAATCTGGTTGGCCGCTAGCACTTGGTGGCACATTTTCATATTGCTCCCGGCGCCGATTCCGCCCTTGACAATGTACAGCTTGTTCGGGTCAGACATTTCCTGCAGGAGGAAGCGGCCCTTTTCAAGTGCGTCATCCGAACCGCCAGCCATGATAGATAATGTACCGTCGGCCGCTCTTGCAGCACCTCCCGAAACGGGCGCATCGATCAGCCGGATATCGCCTCTTCCCAACTCGACAAGCTGCTTCTCCAGTCCTTGAACATATGCGCAAGGTACGGTCGAGCAGAGAAGAAGGACGGCACCTTTTGGCAGTGCTGAAATTGCTGGATTGTCGCCTTCGATGAGCACAGCTTGGGCCTGCTGCGCCGTCGCCACCATACATATGGCGTATTCCTTATTCTCCACAGCTCCGGCCGGTGTTGCTGCAATGCTTCCTCCCGCGGCTTCAAACCTCTCCAGTGTTGGTTTCCAGACATCAAATCCTGTGACTTTGTATCCGTGCTTGACTAGGTTTGTAGCCATGCCGAAGCCCATGGCTCCTAGTCCGATGAAGGATATTTCTGGTTTCGCCCCCGCCATAGTGATTACGCACCTAAATGCCAAGGACGATGTTAAGTTGCCCCCTTTATTGATGCTACGTAGGGAATACGTAGGGAATTTTGACCGTGCTTCGGAGACAAGGCTTATGGCTTATAGTTCCTTGAATACTATCATTCGTATTGCCGTTTTCACGCAAATAATAGGTCAAGACAATAGACCAAGTAGGTATTCAAGCTACAATGACTATCAGCAGCGGATGATATCTATAGGCTTGACCAACTTTGCCGGAGTTGGAGGGCGGGGAGCTTCGCTTCATTCAGGCTCTACTACAGTATGACACTAGTTATTCACTTACAACTACTCGGCTTACGTAGCGTGCATCTACTTGATACACCTGCCTAACTGTATAAATCGGAATAGCTCGGTCGATCGTAGTGCCGACCTATTCATCTCTTAGTCTCTTCCTGCGGTCTCCTCTTTTTGGCCTGTCGTTTCTCGGTAAAATGGCAAAACACGGACGCTATCATCAGGGAAAAGCAGTAGGTTACCCCACGCCCTTCTCCACCAGTACTACCGCGGGGAGATGCCTATAGGGAAGTGTATACCTGTAGTGGCCTAGTGTATAGGCGGTATCTAGAGCTACATAGGAAGCTTGCTGTAAATGGACTCAACACAAGACATCGAAGAGAAACAAGTCTACTCACATCTAGCATACCAAGATCACTTATTATCTAAAATCCAGAATTACATTTCGTGATTCTGTAACTCTGCAACTCCCTACTATCATCATTAGACATCATACAAACACAAGAAGCAAAGATCCAAAATGGGGCGACCAGACCTCTCCAAGAATCGCTCGATGGACATTCTGAATAAGGCCCGTGATGGCGGATACGCGGTGCCGGGCATGTGTTGCTACAACATCGAATCCATCATTGCTACAGTTCGCGCAGCCGAAGCAGCCAAATCGCCAGCCATGGTTCTACTCTTTCCCTGGGCCATAGAGTACGCGAACGCATCTTTAGTGCGCGCCGCCGCCGACGCAGCTCACACTGCCAAGGTCCCCGTCAGTTTGCATCTAGATCATGCTCAGACGCCAGAGCTTGTGCGTCGAGCTGCGGACATTGAAGGCGCTTTTGACAGCATCATGTGCGACATGAGTCATTATGAGAAGGAGGAAAACTTGGCCCTTACTAAAGAGCTGGTTGCTTATTGCCACGAGCGCGGCATTGCCGCTGAAGCAGAGCCAGGGCGCATTGAGGGAGGTGAGGATGGCGTGGCTGAAACGGCCGACCTAGAAGCCGTCCTCACAACACCGGAACAGGCCGGAGAATTCGTAGCGACGGGAATCGAGATGCTAGCCCCGGCATTCGGTAACGTGCATGGAGAGTATGGGCCGAGAGGTATCCAACTGGAGTACGAACGTCTGGAATCCATCAACAAGGCAGTTGGAGATAAGGTACGGCTCGTGCTGCACGGCGCCGATCCCTTCACCGAGGAGATCTTCCAGAAGTGCATCAAGGCTGGTGTCTCCAAGGTCAACATAAATAAGGGCATGAACAAACACTATGCGGCCGTGCAGGAGGAGATGCGTGGCAAGCCGCTCACCAGCGTCATCGAGGCGGGTACCGACAGGATGCAGGCGGCTATCGAGCAGTATATGCATTGGCTCGGTAGCGCTGGCAAGGCGGCGTAGAGGGGGTAAGGGGATGTATATAGGTAGACAGGGATATTCCCAGGTTGGTTTGATAAGCGAATCTCGCTTGCTATCCGACCAGTGTAGTAGAGTAGTTCTAGAAATGGAAGCTGACAAGTTCACCAACATCATATGCGTATCAATATCACGTCATTGGAACAGACAAACATCAGGACAAATTCGATGCATACGATAGATACAAACATTCATAACTACCTCTTCATTACTTCCTAAATCTCACTTTCATCCCCCACGCGATAACCAGCGACTAGATACATAGGAGGTAGATAAGTAGGTAGGTAGATATATGACAAGCTTATACACATTCAATTAGATACCCGCCTGCAAACCCTTGATAGCCACCATTGCACCCCAAGCGCCAGGGTCAGGAGGAAGAACCTTGCTGCTATCCGCACCTACATACGTCGCTCGACCAAGTCTCGGCTTCAACGTCTTGGTTGACTCGGCACCCTTGACAGCCGCCTCCACGCCATCTAGAAATACACCAGAACGCAACGCCGCCGAAAACGGAATCAGAGTATCCATGACGGTCCTATCACCAACCTTAGCGGGCGTGTACCGTGTGAGATTGTCTAGCGCAGTCTGAACGGCCTTGGACCAGAGAGCGGGAAGTCCTTCGCTCTGTATGATGGCTATGTTTTCTTGTAGCGCCGTCCTCATCGACACGAAGAAGATACCTAGGATGCCGCCCAATGTGCCACCCATCTTGCCCTCGACGATTTCTTCGAGTTCTTGAAGAACCTCTATGACGGAGCCTTGCGATGCGAGGTTCTTCGAGTCGAGTGCCGCGAGGAGACAGTTGGCACCCGTCTTGAGCGTCTCGCCACAGTCACCGTCGCCCATAACTGTATCCCATTTGGTCAGGTCGGGCTCGGCGGCTATGAGTTGAGCACAGGCGCCGCGTAGCATCTTTTCCAGGAGAGAAGGATCAATCCTCAAGTCCTTTGATTCCTCGATGACCTTTCGCGGCTCGGGTGGTGGTTGCACAAATTGCTCCTGTCTGCTGCGTCGCACGGACTGTGCACCCGTCATGGACTCCCAGTATGTGTTTGTCTTGGCGTCGAAGAAGGATTTGATTTCTTCGGCCGAGTAGGAGCTATTCTCAGCTGTGGCCGTTACGTTGGCGATGGAAACGGAGAAAGCTGGTGCGTTTAGAGATGTCTCTAAGAAACCGCAGCTTATGCGCACAGGCTCGAGGCTCCACTGGGCTGCTAATTGTTCGAGCAGTTCGTCTAGTAGTGCCCCTACTTCGAGATGTGACAGGCCTCCGAAATTGCTGAGGAGGAGTATGGCCTCATCTCCGGCTCGGAACTTCACGTAGCTCCGCTCAGGGTCGTCCTCTTTCAAGAGGTATGTCAATATCTGCTTGACGAGATCCGACGCCGACGGAACTGGTGACAGTTTCTTGTAACCAGGTTCATTGTGGGGACCGGTTCCGATTTCTATCTCGTCGTCCCCGAGCATTGCGTGCTGTTCTCGTCCAGGCACGTGGCAATGGTCGAGAGTGGCTGCGATGGAGACTATTTGCTGCGAGAATGCAACACCGAGGTCGTACACTTGGTCAAGGGAACCACCGGCCCCCGCAGCACCGCCCACGACCTTGAGTACTCCAAGTTGTCCAGCTAGGCCACGTCGACCAACCAAGTTGCCTTTTCTACCGACAGATACGTCATCGCCGCAGATGATCATCTTACATTTATGTCCCTTGGCAATGGCCTTCTCGTTTGCCAGACCGAAGTGTAAACAGTCGCCGGTGTAGTTGGTGATGACTAGGATGGTACCTTTTTCCGACGGTACTCGGTCTATGGCGGAGAGAATCTGCTTGGTGCTGGGTGAAGCGAAGATATCGCCAGCCACCGAGGCCGCGAGTAGGTTTTCTCCAACATAGCCAGACCAGGCAGGCTCGTGACCGGAACCTCCACCGCTGACTATGGAGACATTGGACTTGATGTAGGCTGTGTCAAACACTACACGGTTGGCCTCATCAAATCCAAGTGAGGGGTTGTAGGAGATGATTCCTCTGATAGCCTTGGTGACGAGTCCATCCGAAGAATGGAAAAGGTGACGTGTGGACATGTCTACACTCTGGGTGGTGTAATAATATAATGATATAGGAAAGGGGACAAAGACTTTGGAGGCTGTATAGCTAGATGTATAGCTGTATGGTTGATTTTCTGTCGGAAGTAAACTCCTCGGAGAGCGACTGGCTGAAGCTTTCTATCACGACGAACAAAGGCAGGTCTGACAGGTATCTAAAGGGGGATGATAGATAGCTCTGGTACCATTACGTGAAAGATCGAGATGATGAAACCCAAGGGATTGCCATAAGAGGTAACACCACAGCTTTCGATCCATCCATCCATCAATTCTAGCTTATGGAACCTGCGATGATATACCGTAGCGTCAATAGCTAAAGTCCAGCCCCGAGATTACTTGGCACCATGGCTCATCATTTCGTAAATGACCCCTTCCTTCTCGGCTTCGAGACCCTCCTCCTCCCCACGGTGCTATTCAGGTATAGGTTGACAAAGCCTGCCGTGCGCATGATTACCGAAGGAGGGGTGGGAAATTGGGTATGTATTACGAATAGCGATGCCGGCAAGATGCCGCAACGCTGCGAACCATAGGGGTAAATTCAGATATTTTGCCATCGGATTGCCTAATGCGGTAATCCGGGAGGGTATACTATACGACTATATCCCCCCCACCTGGAAGTGTAGGTACAAACAAACGGGCTCTACTAGGTTACTAGCTTGGCCTGGGTTCAAAGGAGGCAGATGCCAGCGCACCGAGGAATAAGAACCGCTGGTGTCGAATGGTCGGTTCGAGTAATCCTTTTTTTCCCTTCATCTTTTCTTTTTAAGGCTTGCCGAGTTCGAGTATCCAGGGTTGACGTTGAAACTAAGCCCTTGTGAGTCGAGACTTTCACCTCAAAGAGTTATCCCGCCGGTTTTTTGTTGAAAGAAAATCACAAGATGACTACTGCACCTAAGTGGAAGATAGCTATAGGTGCTGATGTGAGTCGTATTTTCCTTCTTTTCCCCTCTTGTCTGTTGCTGTCGTCTGTCTGTTGAGTCCATCAGTTACCCCATAATTCCCCAAATGCATTTTGCCCGACCTCCTGTGCATTCCTATGTCTCCAAGGACTTACAGAACTAACAGTACCCCCAAATAGGATGCCGGTGTTGGTTACAAGGCCAAGATAAAAGAGGACTTTGAGAAAGATCCTAGAGTCGAGTCGATAATAGACGTCGGTAGTCTCTCGGCCGATGACAAGACAGCATACCCTCATCGCGCCGCGGAAGCAGCACAACTCGTTGCTGATGGCAAGGTCGACAGAGCCCTTCTCATCTGCGGGACAGGTCTAGGAGTTGCCATCTCGGCGAACAAGATCAAGGGCGTCCGAGCAGTAACAGCTCACGACAGCTTCTCGGTAGAACGAGGAGTTCTTAGCAATAATGCTCAGGTCCTCTGCATGGGCGAGAGGGTAATCGGTTTGGAACTTGCACGCAGACTGGCGAAGGAATGGCTTGGGTATGTGTTTGATGAGAAGAGTGCAAGCGCGGCTAAGGTGGAGGTTATCACTCACCTCGAGAAGGCCTTGTGAGGAAGATAGATTAGTGGTTCATTAGTAACAAAGCACAATGCGGATGTTACTGGTTGGGAATAGGAACAAAGGCGGTCATACCGGACGAGGCACGATAACACGCCCAGACAGATGGGACCATGAATCTATGGCCCAGCTGCTATGAGACTAGAATGTATGTAAATTCCACATGGCATCGACCTAAGTCGATAAAAATAAATCAAGTACTCAGATAATTGTCTGTCGTGTTACTTATTGTAGACTCCATATGCGGCATGAACGTATGATCAAAGCTGTATGTCCTGGTGTAGAGTATAGAATTCCATACCTAGGAGAGGCAGCTACATGTATAATAAAGCCGCATAATGTCTATCTAGGTACCTAGTGGAGCTTAAACCCACACGACAACCTGCCTCTTCCCCGGAATCTGCCTTAAAATCCCACTAGTATACCTAAGTATACTCCCTAATATAGTCCCACATACCGGTGTAATACTACTGCGCAACTATTAAACGAGCTCGGTAATCTCAATAGCAACATCTAGCTGCACCAACAGCTGCATAGGTGAAGCCCATGCGTACGACGATAGAACTGTCATTATACCATATCATACCATACCAAACTCTCCAAACTCCAATTACAAGGTACCTACCTACACATACCAATCCTACCATCACCAACCATGTCTTCCATCCCCACCCCCCCTCGACGCCGCATCGTCGGCGTCTCCACCAAGATGTACTTCTCAGCAGCCCGAACCAAGCAATTCGTCCAAGACCTTCTACAAACCATCTCCGACTCCTCATCACCACCAGGACTTCTAGACCAAATCGACATCTTCATCATCCCGGACCATATCACACTGACCTCGGTGATCGCGCAGCTAAGCGGAACCGGCTTCCTCACAGGCGCTCAGGACGCCTTCTACGAGGACGCGGGAGCATACACGGGCGAGGTCTCCCCGGCTGTTCTCGCCGAGGTGGGCTGTGGGATCGTCGAGCTCGGCCATGCGGAGCGCAGACGCATTTTCGGTGAGACGGACGAGGTTACGGCGCGCAAGGCTGCGGCCGCCGCTCGGAATGGTATGGTTCCGCTGGTGTGCATCGGCGAGCGGGTGAGAGGAGAAGGGGCGGCTTCGGTGGCTATGGCTGTCGACGAGTGTAAGAAGCAGGTCGATGTTGTGCTTTCGAGTTTACCCGATGATGCGCAGGTTGTGCTGGCTTATGAGCCGGTCTGGGCTATTGGTGCTGCTGAGCCGGCGGGAGCAGATCATGTTGTAGCTGTCACGCGGGAGATCAGGGCTCTTGAGTCGGTGCAGCGGAGACGGGGGACGACGAGGATATTGTATGGCGGGAGTGCTGGTCCAGGATTGTTCGCACGGCTCAAGGACGGCGTGGATGGGTTGTTCTTGGGACGATTCGCACATGATCCGGCGCAGTTCTATAGGACTATACTGGAGGTTGCTACTGCGTGACATGGCCACGATTAGGAGGCAGCTATCATGAATGACGAACTAAGTTTGAAGGGCTAATAAAACAAGTTGAATATTCTAGACGGATATCTTCATCTAGATAAGTTTGGTATATACGAATTCCGCCTTTGAACGCCTTCCGTGCCCGAAAATGAGGGTGGACACAGAGCGACGGGTCCAAGAAGGATTGACTTGACTATCAAACAGCAAATGGCCTATGGTATCTTAACAATAGAATGAAACCAGCTGGGATATGCTTACGCCGCAAGATACACACACAAATGGAAGTTCGGCATCTCTATCGTGTCGCCGCGGTACCTCTCCTCACACCTCTGCTCCTTTCCAGCCCTGGATCCCCCCTAGCCCCTTGCCATCCTCTCGCAAATCCCTATTACCATAAATCTGGACATCAATAATACTCTTCCCCATCCTGGGGGTCATTGACTACCTATCCACTTCGAGCAGAAGTTCTTGTGAGAACCCCGATCGCGACTCAACATAGAAATGGTATATCTTCCACTATCGTCTCATCGTCACCGGTAGATTTCGAACATACCAACAGAAATCACAATGGCCAGCTCGAAAATGCTGCACCAGATAGAAATCCATCTACACCACGCATAGGGAGCCTCAATTCAGGACCCATTCACTACCTCTCTTGACGAATTTGTCGAGAAGCATTGCCAAGTCGGCCAGGACAAAGCGGCATATGTAAAATCCGAAAAATTCGGCCGCATGTCTTGTGCATAGTTCGAGCCCAACCTGGGTCTTATCAGCATGGCGTAGGCCAGGATCATCGACTTGACGAGCGATTTGATCTATTTATCGTTAGAAAATCATCTCATGGTCCATATAATTCCCTCCCTCTCTCGAGAACTTACCAACTGTCTGCGCGGCATCAAATAGTCGCGCTAGGCTTGCCATGTAATTTCCATATGGCCCGTCAAAGTTGACTGATGTGACATCTCTCTTCGCAGGCTTGCTGCTCGGATGGGCAGTCATGGGTAAACTCGGTATGGAGCCGGAGCCTATCGAGGTGATAATCTCCCTCTCGTTCACGCCGGGACCACCGCTCCCCCCACTGTTACTCTTTCCTCCGTAAGCATTGGTCATGTTGGCAGCCGATGGCTTATTTCGTAGTCTTCGCCAACTGAACGCACCCCCTTTCCCGCTGACACTAGCACTACGGGGTACGGGCGGTGCGGCCTCCGTATCTTTCTCATCTCGGAAGGCGGCCATCCCTTGTGTGCCCACTTCATTGCCCAGCTTTCGCGTAAGCATCGTCTGGACCATCTCTAGGATATTCTCGAAGCTTTGCATCTCCTCCAGAACAGCATCTGCATCGGTACTATCTACCCTTGCGAGCTTGAGAAGCGCGGCAGTCAAAAGATCGCATTGCGAGATCTTATCTTCTAGAGCACGCAGCTTGACCCCTTTCACTTTCCACGCGTCCCGCGGCACAAAGAGCTTGTTGCTGATGTACCCACCGCGGGGATGGGCTAGGGTCTGATAAAGGGCACGCATGAGCCAGAAAGGTCGAAGCATGGCATCGGACGGACAAGGCTCCAAGGGCATCGGCACATCGGGATCACTGTGTAAATGATGGTTGTGGTAAACCTGATTGGGCTCATGCGCCGCAGGGGAATGAAAATCCGAGTCAAAGAGGTGCAATCCGCCAATACCGCCCGTCATCCTTTCATGGAAGGCGGCTGCAAGGGGCGTAGGCAACGCAGGTATAGTGGTAGGCTGGCGAGAAATCGAGTTGTTGGACATCTGAAGAGTCAGAGGCGTGTTGGGCGAGAAATCCGAGTCGTCGATGTGCGAAACCGAAAATTGACGTGTTTTGAGAGACTTTAGACTAGACGAAGAGAAGTTCTTGCGTATACCAGGCCGCGAAGAAGACGGAGAGTCGGTTCGCGATTCTTCAGGCTCCCGAACGCCTAACAGATTAACCGGCGGACTTGGAGGAGCCAGGCCTTCCGCCGGACTGGTCCCTCTGACCGGTGACGAGGGCGCGCGCATGGAGAAGGGCCCCGGTTGTGCTGTAGTTGCCGACAGTGCCTGTCTTTGTTGGGCAATGTAACTACTGGGCGCCTTTGTCTGCAACCCAGTGGAAATCGAGGGTGGCTGGCCGAGTTTAGAAGTTTCAATCTTGAGCTGCTTGTGATTCTGACCAGATAGTCGCCGATTGCGCACGCTGGACGTAGGAGAACGCGAAGGCGATGATAATAATGGTTGAGGCGGCGAAGGTAGGGATGAGGTAGGCGGTTTTCGGGGAGGGCTCGAAGGCGGCATCTCGGTCACCGTCGACAACATCGTCGTAGCTGTAGGGGGGTTGGATCCGACAGAGCTATGCCAGGTTCGAGATGTCACTCCACTGGAATCGGATTCCCTTGGGATTCTGGATTGCGATTGTTGAGATCGGTGGGAAAAGGTATAATCGTCCATCATGGAGGCCCTAGTAATCTCCTCTAGCATGCGTTCCTCTTCATCAGAGTCATTGTCGTTGAAGAAATCTCCACCGAAGGTCTGTGATTTTTGGTCCATGGACATCTGCCTCTGGCGTTCTCGCTCCCGAGCTAATTCTATCGCCGCTTCACGTTCGGTCTGACGTACCCTTTCTTTAGCAAGTTCTACCTTTCGCATGGCGTTAACTACCACATCGACTCCGGCATCAAGGTTGTTCTCGTCGTCATATGAATCCATGGGCTCATAACCGTCGTCGTACGCAGCCTCAACTGCAGCATCTAGAGCCGCGTCAAACTCAGCTTCCGTATTGCCACTGGTATGGCGAATGTGTTTCCTCCTCACTCCTATTGATGACGACCGCGAGTGTACCGAAGACGAAGCCGATCCACCTGACTCATCGATTGGGTCTAACCATGATGACGATTCGTGACTGTAATTGCGCCTGTGGCCCCTTGCGCCATTCTCGACAGAAAGACGGTCGGAGGGCCAAGAAAAATCCTGTCGCACAATCGGTTCCGGGGTCGGGGGTTTGCCAGGTGAGATGGGTCTCCGAGGCGACAATGGAGCAGGCATAAAACCTGCATCGTGAGGTGTTAAGTTGAGAGAATTTCCTTCAAAGTTCCGGCGCATTTGAGATCTCGAGGACTGGAGCTGTCGCTGACTTTGGCCGGGATTAGGCGACACGCGATATTGAGAAGTATCCGTAGTGGGTGACTCGCTTCTTTCTCTATCCCTCCTCGCTGCTGCGCTGGATTCTGTTGGACCTTCGGTGCCTGCCAACTCGAGCTGGACCCCATGGTATTCATCCACACTCTCTGGTCGCGCAGGTAGGGCTTTGTCGTTCTGCGCATACACAGGTACTAGTCCATCTAGCTCATCTATTCGGCTTGTGTAGGTAAGTCGCTACAAAAACGAATAAATTAATTTCTCACGTATGATGACCAATGCTGCTTCACAAACTTACGATTGCTTCCAGCTTCCTCCTATCCTCTTCACCACTTGTTCTAGCGAGGACTTGCTGCAAAAGATCACATGCTTCCAGGTAGGATTCTCTCGCGACACCATAGTTCTGGGCATTATCTAGTTGGACCGCCGCATTCGCCTTTGCGAGAGCCTTGGATAGCATCGCCTTTTGCGACGGTTTACCGGTACGATCTCTCACTCGAGTGGAGTCGGCGCTGCTTCTCGCGGTGGAGGAACGACCCCTAGCGTGGCTCTTCCTCTCAGGCATAGTGTCGCGGATGAGGGTCGCGGCAGGGAGTAGTGCAGGATTTCCTCTAGCAGCGGGATTTTGGCGGGCGGTGTCATGCCAGAAATTATCTTGCGGTTCGGCGGGACTGACGCGACTCATGAAATGCGAAGGAGAATTGGAATCGGAACGTGTGGTTGACTCGGGGTTCGCGTCGAGAGGGGGAAGCGAAACAATAGGGGGTAGATTCGGCGCCGCGATGGAAGATGTTGGTGGGGGCGGTGACGAAGGTCGTCGGATTTGGGTTCTCGGTGAAGCGTCCGTATCGATCGAAGGTTGCCGACTTCTCAGCGTCTGTGGGGGATGTTGCAATTCCTGTTGTTGATATTGTTCGCGAATAGTGGTGGGAGTTGGATTCGAGTTTAAATTGGGATTCGAAACGGAAGCGAAACTTGAAGTGGTTGAAGCTGACCAACGGTTGAGGTTACGAAAACCAGCGCTGGCAGCGCCGTTGCTGCTGGATCGTGAATGTTGTCGCGAATGAGATGGCGGAGAATTAGGGAGAGAATCGAATGGACTCGTATTGGTGTTGGCGTTGGTGTTGGCGTTATTATTGGTGGTTCGAGGCGGCGGTAGAAGCGACGAAGTTCTAGGTGGCGGCGAATTGGGATTGGGAGAAGGATTATGAGTTTGGTAAATAAGGGGATGGGGATTTTGATGGGGCTCTACTCCAGCCAGATGGGCCAGATGGGCCAGATGGAGATTCGGATGGGCCTGGGGACGAGATTGACTTTGGCTAACGATGGTTTGAGTTAAATCTGTGGTAGTTGTGATCGAATTGGTCGAATTACTGTTAGTAGCGACCGATTGACCCGTAGATTGATCCGTCGATTCGACTTTCGGGCCGTATCCAGCCAGCCAGGTAGCGCTAGAAGAGGTACCGTCTAGTGTGCCGTCCTCGTCCTTGTCATCCTCATCTTCACTATCAATCCCACTCAATCCACTGCTTAAATAGAAATTTGGATTTTTATAATGATTTTTGTTTGTACTGTTTCTTGCTACGCCTGTCGATGTCGATGTCGATGTCGATGTTGATATATCGGAAGAACGGTATAAAATAGACGACGTTGATGAAGACGATACTTGGTGATGGTGTTGATATCTTCGTTGTTGTTCGCGTTGACGTTGTTGGAATTGGTATTGTTGTGAGAAGGCAGAAAGTGGTGGTGATGGCGATTGTAGCCGTGATGTTACTGTCGTTGTAGCTGTTGTTGTAGCTGTAGCTGTTGCTGTTGGTACTGTCGGAGATGATGGCGGTGGCATCATGCCTCGCTACCCTCCACTACCCGATGTCCAATGTCCAATTTCCAATGTCCTATGTCCTATGTACCTGGCGCTTGTGCTATGACTCTCTCGCCAAAAACAGTCACGACACTGATGATCCCGCTTTGGTTGGTTACCTGTGTGTAGGTTGGCTGGTTCGTATGTATTAGGTAGCATGCGGCCGAGCTGTGTTGTGCTGCGCTGTGCTGCGTGTTGCAGTAGGTCGGTACAAATTAAGTAGGGTCAATGCGATAGTACGCGCTTGTATTGGATTCAAGCTGTATGAAATATCCCCTGAACCATCTGGCACTCCACAGAATTCTTTGTTTCAATATTACTTATCTTGATCACTTGAAAAGACGTAATACGGTAATTGTAATTGATCATAATCGTAATTCAAGTAACTGAAAATTGAAAAAGACATTTGAAAAAAAGGATGGTGACGAGACAGTTTAGCAACTTGTTCGTTACAGTAGGAGGAGTCAACTCCTTTTTTTCGCTTTCCTCAAGAGGCTAATAAGCTTTCCCTTAACAACTGCGAGGTACCATTTCGAGGGTCACTACGAATTAGTACTGGTACAAGGCAACCCAAACTGTCATGTACAATGCGGTGCTCCTGCAGCGAACTAAGTGTAAGTAAGTACCTGCAGGGGTCTTCTGTCACCCACTATGTGTTACCTGTACTAAATTAAGGTCGGCCATCCGTAACACCTTACCCCTGTCACATGTTTCTTTTTTCTTCCTTTCCAATTTTACATCGTGCTGCTTTCAACCTTTAGCATCTGATGTTGAAAATGATATTAGGCCTATCGTTTTACCTATGGATATCAATGTAGGATAACGATTTTACACCTGTGACCTATATAGTAAGTAGACATAAATCATAAAATATCATCTATCTTCATCCCAATCTTTAAGTTGTACTTCTACACGCCACTGCTTGGGGACGCGTATCGCATTCAACCCACTTCCAAACACCATTTGTTTCAACTTCTAGCTCGGTCTATATTCTCACCGTGTTCTCCTACAGATGCCACTGTCTTTTCTCACATATTGTATCTCTTCTTGTATACCAAATAAGGATCATATACTACGTTGGGCTGACTTGGAGAAGAAATGGAGCTCACCAGGTACCTAGGTAGTTATATGTAATCAGTAATCAGGATAACTTAAGCTAAAGGAGAAAAAGGCTGCAATATTTTTACGGTTGCGAGTGCAGTGACCTCTGCAAATTTAGGCAGTGAATTCGGATATCTATTTAGTTGAAGGGGCGTAGAACACACGGGTCCATCGAAACACCAAGCGCGTTGGAATCTAAATGTGCCTCGTATCTCCGACTCAGCTCGGCTGTGCCTATTTCACTTATGTGACATCTGTAGGGCTACACAAGCCCGATCTGTCGCCAACGTTGAGACTACGCATTCCTAACCCACGCGATCTTCATAAGGAGAACAGGACTCGTTCCGAACCTGTTGAGCATATCATCCTGACCTTGTGACATTTCTTTATTCTTTTACTGCTTCGTGGTGTGCGTACCCTATCTAATCTAGTCGACAGAGTCTAAGCAATAGCGTGAGGTTGTTGAGGACGTGCTCTTCTTCCAATATAACCTTTTCGGCCGCCGCTTCAGCAGGCGAGAAGGGCTCAAGCGGACCGCGAACCGTGCTCTCGAATTGAGATTTCCTCGTTGACACCAAAGCATCGAAAGCAACCTCGTCAGGGTTCGAAACAACGTTATACTGCATGCGAACATCGTCGGTAGGAACCAGGCCAGCCGTCTTCCTCATCTTCTGTACTCTAGTCATGATGTCGCGAGCGATACCGTCTTCGATCAGCTCCGGATGCGAGGCCGTATCTAAGAGGATGATCATGTCATCTAAGAAGGCAGGCTCGTACTGTACTCCTTCTTCCTTCGCCACGCTCGGGCTGTCCTTGGCGACAACTCGCACGATGGTGAGATCACTGCCTTCTAGCTCAATTCCCTTGATGGTTATTTTCTTCTCCTTCAGGTACTGTCGGAGCTCTTCTTGTGACAGATCTGGTAGAGCCTTGCGGATGACTTGCGCATCACGCTTCAGCTTCTTGCCTAGAATCGGCCAGTCGACCTTGGCCTCGAGGTGAATTCCGTATTTCTCCTCTTCGTTCGTCAGGATGATGTCTCGGATGTTCAACTCCTCTTTCACGTATGTCTGCAGCTCCTCAATGTCACTGAGTTGTTGTGCGTCGGCAATGACCACAAGCGTAAGTAGAGGTGTCTTCAACGGGATGGTCTTGCGCTCTCTGGCTGTTCGTGCCAGTTGGATCACCTTTTGCATGGCAGACACCTTTCTTTGGATCACCTCATCGAAGAGTGATTCTTGCACAGTCGGGAACGCTAGGAAGTGCACACTCTTTGAGTTGGGGAATTCCGAGAGTGCATCGCCTAGGTATGGTTGTAGAAGGCGATAGATATGCTCCGTAAGGAAGGGTGTGAATGGCGCTAGAGCTCGAACTAAAGTAAAGAGCACTTGGCATAGCGTGTCTAAGGCGGCCTTGGTATCGTTGCTGTCAAGACCAGCAGCACCCTTTAGCCTCTTGCGGTTGAAACGAATGTACCAATTCGTCAAGTTGTCAATAACCTGAAGTAGCCGTGGCACGACGGTGTATAAGCGGTAGCCTAAGCATATCGTTAGCGAAGAGTCTAGCTTTAACACGTCATATAGACTTACCAGCCATCTCCTGGTCAATGAATTGCAGCATGCTCTGGCAGTCTGCAAGGATCCATCGGTCCATGACGTTGGTAGTTTTTGGGGACTGAGCGACAAAATTATTGCCAGTAGTCTTCTTGAACAAGACTGTCTGCTCAGAGAAGAAGCGATAACTGTTCCACAGAGGTAGAAGCACCTTTGCTACCACCTCCTTGACTCCGGATTCCTTGAATCGTAAGGGTTCTCCGCGGACGACCGGGGAGTTGATCAAGTAGAGTCGTAGCGCATCAGAACCGTATTGATCTATGACGGTCTTGGGATCCGGGTAGTTCTTCAAACTCTTGGACATCTTCTTGCCGTCTTCTGCCAAAACTAGGCCATTGACAATCACTGCTCGGAATGGCGAGACCCCAAAGAGCTTATTTCCCAAAACACTCAAGGTGTAGAACCAGCCACCTGAAATCGGTCGGCGTCAGTGATCGGGCTTCTTGACGGAAGTAGAAAAGATAGATAAAATGCGAAAGACAGATACTTACGGGTCTGGTCGAGTCCCTCAGCGATAAAGTCAGCGGGGAAGTTACCGCCTTGGAAGTTTTCCGAGTTTTCAAAGGGGTAGTGGTTAGAGGCGTATGGCATGCTACCAGATTCGAACCAGCAGTCGAAAACTTCATCAACGCGACGAAGTTGACCCTTTCCTTTCCTGGAGGGAATCGTAATTCCATCAATCTTGTCTCGATGAATGTCATCTAATGTGCCAGTGTATCCACTCAGCTCCTTCAGCTCGGCTATGCTTCCTATGCAAACAACCTCTTCATAGTCATCGCTAACCCATAGGGGGAGTGGTGTGCCCCAGTAACGGTTTCGCGCAATGTTCCAGTCGTGTGCGTTGGCGATCCAGTTTGTAAATCTCTTCTCCTTCACGAACGAGGGGACCCACGTGGTCGACTCAAGGTTGTTCAGCATATCCGGGATAGAGTTAGTAACGCGGATGAACCAAGAAGAGACGGCCTTTCTGATAAGCTGGGTGTCGGATCTCCAGCAGAACTTGTCAACGTGGGACACTTGTGTGGCAACCAACAAACGACCGGTGTCCTTGAGGTCTCGGACGATGGCCTTGTCGGCGGTTTTCACATGCTGGCCGGCATACTCGGTCACTTCGGCTGTGAAGAGTCCCTTATCATCGACCGGGCATGGAGGTAAGCGCTCAGGACGAATGAAGCCGGCAGCAACCGCAGCGTCGTAATCTTCCTGACCAAACGCGGGAGCCTGGTGAACAAGACCTGTACCCTCATCTGCTTCGACATAGTCGGCACCGATGACCTCGAAACAGTCCTCAAACTGCTCAGCAAAGTAAGGGAATAGGGGTTCATACTTCCAACCAATCATGTCCTTTCCCCGAAGCTTTTCTACAATCTTGTACTTTGCCTTCTTCTTGTCCTTATACAACATCGATAGTCCACTCTCGAGCAGGATGTACTTCTTGCCAGACTCCTCATCCACGATCTTGACGTACTCGAAGTCGGGATGGACAGCAATGAGGAGATTGGATGGCAAGGTCCAGGGTGTGGTGGTGTATATGATCAGAGAGGCGTCTCCTCCTTTTACGGGGAAGGCAACTAAGACGGCCGGGTCCTGCGTCGTCTTCTCGTTCTGTTTCGATTCCATATGGCTCAGGGGGGTGCAGAGAGCAGTTGAAAAGGGCATGATCTGATAGGCGCGGTAGACTTGGTCCTTGTCGAAGAGCTGTTTGAAAACCCACCAGCAGGATTCCATAAAGTTGACATCCATGGACTTGTAGTCTTGTGCAAAGATATCAAGTCAATCTCCACCGATGACATAGGGGGGAAGAACAGACAAACTTACCATTGTCAAAGTCTATCCAGCGACCTAGACGTTCGATAGTTTGACGCCACTCGGCAGCATATCTCATAACGATAGCCCTGCACTCGGCATTGTACTTTTCGATTCCCATCTGCATTACGGCATCGCGGCCAGAAACACCTAAGGTCTTGTCGATCTCGTATTCGATAGGAAGACCATGCGTATCCCAGCCAAATCGACGAACTACATGGTAACCCTTCATAGACCAGTATCGCGGTATGATATCCTTGATAGTAGAGGTGAGGAGATGGCCATAGTGAGGAAGGCCAGTTGCGAAAGGGGGACCATCGTAGAAGGTGAAGCGTTGGCGACCTTCGGTAAGCTTCAGTTGGGTCTGGAAGGCATCGACCTCGCGCCAGAAGCGCACAGTCTCTTCCTCGGTCAGGGGAAAGTTGATGCTCATCTCGACGAATATGCGACTGCCTTCCAATAGTTACAATTCGATCGAGTGGGAATATGAGCCTTTATTGAAGAAAGAATGTCGAAGTTGAAGTGGAAGGTTGAAGATTGAACCCGAAAAGCCCCGCCAAAATTTCCGCGTGAGTCAAACTTGAGCGATTCGGGGAGTGATTTGAACGCGGGGCAATTGCTTATCGATACTACCTATTCTACCGTAGTAATTTACAGTACGTACTGTACCTAGACAGTGGACAAGTGGACACTCCTATGTACGGAATACATACATAGTAACTCCACAACTCCCAAGGCAAGAACCAATTACCTTGTTCAGGTCAAAGTTTACTATAATAGCCCTGAAAAATGCCAAAATTTCAACAATTGGAAGGAGCGCACGACTTGTTTCGTGCCATTCCCATAATAGGGTGCCCCACCTACTAAATGGTACCTTCCCTAATCACAAGGCACTTTGGCGGAGTGGTTAACGCGATGCCCTGCTATGTATAGTGTATCAACATCACCAACCTCTTCCAGGTGGTGAATTGAATATCACGAAGTAGTGAAGGCATTCCCTTCGGGGGCGTGTGTTCGAATCACACAGGTGTCGAATTTCATTTTTGCCAGTGTTGAGTTTGTTGGAATGGAAGATAAGTTTAGGGTGCTGTTATGTTTTGACGATAATTGTCTCGCATACCTAGGTACTCTTTTCAAACACAGCAAGAGCAGAGTTGTTATTTCCGTGATTTCCTAGTCCTGCGCTTTCTTTTTGACTTTCTTTTTCGCTGACCCCCACCATCACTACCCCACCAGACCGAGATGCTAATGTGGCTGTGTTGGCGTGGGGAATTTCTTCCTCTACTAAACCAACATTAAAGACAATCGCCATACTTGACTCTTGACTTTCCTTTTGACATTTCTAGTTGGAGAGGTACCTACAAATACCTCCCTACCTTTAGAGGATCTTATTCATTGCCTTTCATATCTATCTACAGTCTCTACATACATAGGTAATTCAATCATTTGCCGCTGCTACAGACAGCACCACAGCTACCGCACTCATCAGCAGCTCCTAAGCAGCTGTCACATAAATCGTCCTCTCTACGCGTAATGAACGCCTGCACAGGTAGACGTAGACATCAATGAGTTCGTCAGGCTATAAGTTCGTATTCCTTCGGTCCAGATATGCAAATGTATGCCGCCACCCTCATCATACTGTACCGGCCCGATCCCGTGTCTTGCTCTGGCTTGCTCTGTCTTAATATCGAGAAACTGGGCCGTGATGCAATAATGACACCGGCCAGCAATCCGATACGTCAGGCCAGAGACGGAGAGAGACAGAGACAGAGACAGAGACAGGCAGAGACAATGGCAGAGGCAGTGACCAGAAACAAGTCCGCAGCTCCCCAGCCACTTCTACACGAGTCAACCACGTTGAAGGTTCCACATGGCTTTTTGAGAGACAGCGATGACAAGAGAAACGACCAGGTTCAGCTATGTAAGATCTTAATTTGGACGACCATTTTGCCTTGGCTGTATGTCGTAGCACTGGGTTTCAATTGAGAATGCAAGGACCTCTGCAGTGGACGGACAAGAAGCGGCCGTGGCAAGCACTTGGGAGGCAGTCTTGTGAATCTCAGGAGAGCTCTCATACATCCCTTTGGAGATGGAATCTCCTGGGAATATCGGACAAAATGAAGTCATCGCTATCTTCACCAATATATAAATCCGCTTTGATCTTGGTCCTAGGTCTGTTTACTCTATTTCCATCTCCAGTTTGAACTCTAGACTCATACTCTACCACGATTCTTACTTGCACATTCTTCATATCGTATACGTCGCGCTATACCCAGATGTCAAGGGTTCTTACCATCGCTCACAATCGCACATGCGAACAACCACTTATTCCATGTGCTCCTGGGTTATCTGCCCAGCTCAACCCCATAGTCGCTGTGTTGATCGGCTACCTCGAAAGGTCTCCTGTACCAGATGCATTGGATCGCGCCGTCAAGGCCGCTTATCGGAAGACTCCCGAATTTTTAAAGGCCTTTAACATAACAAACGCCAACTCGTTTCTTCGATTTGCAGATGACTTGCTCAGATGGATCCCCCACAAGGGAAGCGAAGGGAGAGATATCTACAATGTTATCTGCATGTTCTACTTCGTATTTAATCAAGATCCCCTCGTCGAATTGCAAACACCCATCATCCCGAATGCTGTCGATCGGCCGCTGGCTTGGCTCTCG
The DNA here is from genome assembly GCA_002120315.1 of Hypoxylon sp. CI-4A. Classification (NCBI taxonomy): domain Eukaryota; kingdom Fungi; phylum Ascomycota; class Sordariomycetes; order Xylariales; family Hypoxylaceae; genus Hypoxylon; species Hypoxylon sp. CI-4A. The sequence goes on from KZ111565.1 coordinate 240,813, forward strand.
TCTTGGCTCGTCGTGTATTCGCAACTCATAGGTCTCTGGATGGACACTCCAGATTCTCTAACAGAAGAGTCCTTGGAGTCATTTAAACGTGCCAAGCATTATAACATTGACGAGGCGCAACCTCCCAAGGGTGGCTGGAAGACCTTTAATGACTTTTTCTCTCGTCGTCTGAAGCATGGCACGAGGCCCATCGATAGTCCCGACGACGATACGGTTATCGTCTATCCTTCAGATTCCAAGTTCGACACGTCAGTAGCCGATCATATGGCTGAGATCTCATCTACGGGTACAATGGTTATTAAAGGTCTGCCTTGGAGTATTGACTCACTACTCCAAGGGAGCGAATATGCAGACGACTTCCACGGTGGTATTTGGATGCATGTGTTCTTGAATACCTTCAATTATCATCGCCAACATGCCCCAGTGGCCGGAAAGGTGCTTGAAGCCAAGGTCATTCAGGGTTCTGTGTTTGTCGAGATAGATTCCGATGGGAATCCAAGCCGTCCTGAAATTCCGGATCAAGGTGGTTTTCGTAAGTGAAGCCCATTGCGTTATTTATTTTCGTTCAAATAATTAGGTATCTACCTACCTACAGGTAGCTAACATTTCAAAACATGCTGGCTCCCATGCTCGACTCTGTATCTCCTCTCTTTCGCTCGTGCATCACACGCAACTAACATCGTCTACGGAATTCTTACAGACCCGCGGTGTAATCATCGTCGATAATCCAACCGTGGGCAAAGTGGCCGTTTTACCAATTGGCATGGCACTCGTTGCGGGAGTCAAGCTTTTGGTAAGCAAAGGTCAAATGGTAAGTAAGGGTCAAGAGATTTCGACGTTTCTCTTTGGGGGTTCGGATGTAGTGTGTGTTTTCGATAGAAAAACCAACTTGTGTGCGAATAGTTTCATTGCTACACCACCGGGGGAGGATACTTTCTCGAAGTATGGAACTTTATTAGCTAAAGCAAGGCCGGCATAGTCAACCCAATACCACGTTACTTTTTCGACCATACCGTTACGCTTGTGTACCTACCTAGGTAGGTAGTTAGTTACCTTTCGCATGATTGAATCATTCACACCTGGATGTCCATGAGACTAGTGGCTTCATCTGTCCAGTGAAGACCCTATCTAGTTGTGCTGTCTCTCCGCTCCCTTGATTTGCTAGCTTCCACATTGCCTACTCAGGCTTGGAGGCAAATCCAATCTTCGGTGCGGCATCGAAGACGACAAAGGCCACGTTGAAAGTGGCATCACCAAGGATAGCGAAGTCAAAGTCGGTCTGTGGCTAGATCGAACCGGCACAAATGTTTCCGTATTTGATTATAGGGGCGTAGTTCAGCTTGCCGCCCGGAATAGTGATGTGGGTGTCGACAGCGGTGTAGGTGATATTGCTGGTGTAAATCTTCTCGTCAATATAGCCAAAGTTGTACGTACCCGCCATCTCCTTAATCAGTATCTGAGTTGGTATTCGGGTCTCCAATGGGAAAGGAAAAATGTTAGATAGAAATAGGAATAAAAGGAACTAGTTCTTCTTTATCGAGCAACTCCAAGGAAGGCCGACAAATGCAAATGTTCCTTTTAATGAACAACAACATCCGTAGGGTGATCCAATAGGGCAGACAAAGGCTGACCTCCTGACTAATATCATAACAAGGGACGTAGCTGTAAGGGGTAGAATTCTCTGAATTACGTTATAGTGCGAGTTGAGGAATTAAGTGACGTGTGAGTGGAGTCCGTCTCGACGGCGGACGATAAGCGTTGTCTGGCCTTGTGGCCACTACACTTACTCCAATGCATGTAAGGGGTGCATATTTATTTAATGAAGTTTCCTCTGACCACTAAATCCCCTGTAAACTTAGTGAGATAAGTGCGCTATAAGCGCTATAATTATAGTGATCTTAGCGCACCACTAAATTCAAAGTTTCTACAGCGGAAGTGCCTTAAACTTACAGCGCTTACCCTAACCCTAACCCTGAATTTTTCTGTTACACAAGGGTTAGGAGGGTTAGGGTTAGCGCTATAATTATAAGGCATTTAGCGGTATAAATTTTCTTGAATTTAGTGATGCGCTAAGTGCGCTATAAGTATAGCGTTCATAGCACTTTAATCTCACTAAGATTACAGGGCATCTAGTGGTTGCCAAAACCTTCATTAAATGAATGTGTTTCTGTTACATGCATAGGAGTAAGTGTAGTGGCCACAAGGCCAGACAACGCTTACAGGCTGCTGTAGGGTCCACAGCGTCCTACACACGCCTCCCGTAACATCCTTCCGCTCAGAGCGGCCGCTAATACATAGTTCTACATCTCTGCATTCTCGGGTTCATCTCTTCTGCCCGTGAGAAAAAGATCACGAACTTTTAGCTGCGATGGATTATTCAGACCCTAACGCCTTCACATGGCCTTACCAACTTACCAAACAAATTCGTCGCGATGTTTATCCACTGTTAGAGCCTACCCAGCCGGAGCTGTCAGCGAAGGGGAAGACAGTGCTTGTTACTGGCGTTTCGGGGGGCATAGGCAAGGTAAGCACGGCTTCCGAGGGTTCATTTTCCTCTCGTGACCAATAGATGCAGGCAATCGCTGAATCGTGGGCTATCGCGGGAGCTTCTGGTATCGTGATTACCGGGCGTAAGGTTGATGTTCTTGAAGACATCGCCACACGGCTCCGAAGTCTCGCCCCACCCGACACTAAAGTTCTCGCCCATGGGGCCGACATGACAAATGAAGCCTCGGTCGCGGCGCTTTTCGCCGCAGCCAAAGAGGCGGTTGGCAAGGTCGATGTGCTGGTTAACAGCGCGGGAAGTTTGGAATTGGGTCCCATCGGCGCCACCGATGCCACGAAATTCTTCAACGATTTCCAGGTCAACGTGCTGGGGTCGTACCTAATGATGCACCACTTTCTTGCACAGGCGGACGGGTCCGGTACCGTCATCAGCATGACGTCTGCCGCCATCGGCACCGTGTTTCCGGGTATGGCAAGCTACTCGGCATCCAAGCTGGCCTTTGTCCGCATCATGGAGAACCTACACGCCGAACAGCAGGGCATACGCGTTTTCTCACTCATGCCTGGAATCGTACAGACTGACATGACGGTTGATTCGCTTAAGCCATACGCTAAGGATAGCGCCGGCCTCAGTGGTAGCTGGACACTCTTCTTGTCTACTCCGCGTGCCGAATGGATGCGCGGCGGCATAGTCAGTGTAAACTGTAAGTCCCCTTCCAGTGCTTGAAGATCCTATCTTCTGACATGAGATGGTGTCGCAAGGGGATATTGAGGAAATGGAGGCACACAAGGATCAAATAATTCGCGACAATCTGCTCAGTCGGGCTTTTCTGAACGCCAAGCTCGGAAAAGATGGACATCCTTGGACATGAGACAGTGGCTACGGAAAATGACAAGAAGCTACGGAGCAAGTGTAACAAGGTCTAGCGGAGTGTGACAGTGATCTGAGTAGCGATGGTGTTGGATTATTGTCTCTACATAGTGTATACCATAAATCCTTGCAACGACTCGCGCCAGTAGAATTTCCTCGCCATTCACACTTGCACTCTCCTTGTTCATTCTTATATCTTCTAGTGCAAATACTTGGACTATATGGAATCATAGATAGATGGGGGGAGGCTCGCGCTGTATCCCCAGCCCGCAGGGCCTCATCCCACACATTTTCACCACCACTAAGATTTTGTGGTTGTGACACCTTCCTTTTTCTGATCGGATCAGTGTACCCCTCGGTGATGTATCAATAGTTTTTAGCCGGCCTATTGATCGCCAAGTCTAGACATTCGTAGGCCTCAAAAATTGATACACCCTATTCATTCTATTGGTTTTGCGGTTGCAGTTGGTTGGCTGGCTGCGAGCTCAAAGGCCGAAGTTCCCAACTCTGCATCGCGTAGCATCCGAGGGTTACCATTCAGAGGCACAGAGCTGCAACAACGGTTGGTTCGTTGTTACGGTGGAGATAAAACTAAGGTGGTCAGCGAGGGAGTAAGAAACACGGTGATAGTTAGGTACCTAAGTAGTAAGAGATGCAATGCAATAATAGTCAATCGTGATAGTAGCCACTAGGTAGCGATAGTAGAAAAGTAACAGTATGAATTGCTCTGCCAGCTAGTACCAGCCGACAGATATTCCGGCAAGTGGAAACCTCAATAGGGGGGCGTGCCAAGCCAAGCCACTCCCCGACTCCCCATGACCATGACGACTAACATAACTGTCGCAAAAGCGACGCCGCTATTACGTTTGTAGTAATAGCGCCTTATCGTGCGATAATAACTCTATGAACTCATCTCACGTCCAAGTCAAGATTTTTAATCTATATCATACACATCAATGAGGCAGTGAGGGCATTTATTTTACAAAGGCTTTGATCACTGTACAGTCCCGCAGCCATGGACCCTACCAATACGTCTGTCATCCTCCACCTACTGGGACGCAATCGAATTTCGTCAATCCACCAGACTAATAGCCAGCCGTTTATGTCGTGTCAGCACTCGTGCTTGCTCTCCCGACGATAGGAGTATCCGCCAGGCTGTTCGCGAGATCGTTTATTGTTCCTAGTCACCGAATCGAAGATTACCTGAGTTACTTTGCCTACATTTCCTTCATTTCCTGTGTCGCCGTCATCCTTCATCTTTCTAAAATCTCACGTGCCACATGTACGATGCTACCCTGGCCGCCTGGCACAGGTCCCCAACATTTTGTACTGGACCAATGTTGTGTACTGTATCTATTCTGTCAGTTCTGTCCCCCTAGCCGCTGCAAAGCTTTCGGTACTGTCCTAGCTCAAGTCCATATTCACCACCGGCACCCGCAACGTTGTCTTATAGGTGCGTACTCACAGGACAAGCAACTGACGACCTACGCCTGTTAGCTGGACTTTGAGCTGTAACCTTTCTCGTATTAAATACCTATTATCTTCTATACCAGTCTCTTCTCTTACGTCTTCCAGTGCTGGCCGCGAGACAAGATATGGCTTGGCGACGCGGTCGCGGGCCAATGAACGGCTGCTGCAAAGGTGAACCTCAGCTCAGGAATACTTAATATCATTTGATGTCAAGGTCATACTTATTCCGACCTGGGCCATTTGGCAGCTCTCAATGCCCATCGAGCGCAAGCTAGCCGCCTTGTCTGTCTTTGGTGTCAGTCTAATGTATGTCTCACACCTGTAAGCACATTGTGTCCATTTTTGCTAACCCCAAACGAATAGCGCGATCGGAATAGGCATTGGAGGCATGTATATCCGCATCGTACTCCCGACAGACGTTGATGAGACTTGGTGGTTGACAAAGCTTGCGTTGATCGCGTACGTTCTTCATACTTAAATGACTACTTCGTTCCTAACATGACTACACTAGGCTCTCAGAATGGCTTCGATGATCAAGATGAGCTTGAGCTGCACAGACACGGCGCCTTGACAGCCATCGCTGGTGTGGCTGTGTCTAACGTACTTGGATGGAAGACTTTGAGAGCTGTGGCAAAGCTGTCTCTAACCTAAACGGCGCGAAAACAAGATCTTGAAGACAAGTCAAGTCGATGAGACCTTCACCAGGCAATCGACAGACGGTTGAAACAACAGTTGGCACGAACTCGTATCTAGCTGTCTGGCTGTCTAGTTGTTTGAATTGATTCCATGCGCTACCCCGCTTACGCCACCCCGCGTGGTGAGACGGTGGCTTGCGAGTGATTCATCGAGTCTTGACATAATAGGTACCTATGAAGTAGCTCGTAGTAGATCTAGATCCCATCTAAGATGTAATTATACGAAGTAGATAAGATATACGCCCCAGAAGAGCTGTTGCTTGATACTCTATTTGAAATCCAACTACAACTTTGTCGCTTCGCGAGTCTCTTCGCGGGTCTGCATACCAACCTCCATCTCAGCCGCCTGGACAGGTAGGTAGTCAGGTACCACCTAGGTTAGGTAGATAAAATACAGTGTATTACAGTATATACTAATAACTAGCGTACCTTGATTGTGGGCAATGGACCAGAATTGGAGTATACTCACGCGTGGCCTCCCATGGCGTTCTGACTGTGTGGTATATAGTACGTACACGGTACCGGTACCGAATATGCATAAGTAAAACCACCCTTTTATGTCAGTCTTGGTCACGTGTAGCTAGATGGTGCGCTCCGAATCATCATAAGTTTTAACACAGTTCTTCGAGGTCAAAAGAGATTCGCACATTTATGCGCTCCCGTTGTTCTCAGCTCGAAGACACAGATCTTAACCGTGTACTTAGTCTCGTTTCTCTCGCTTTCTCCCCATCGACAACGTTATGATGACCCCAATGCTTCCACGGATCATCACTCCGTTTTGTCTTGGTGTGATCGTACACTTGGGCCTCTTCATCCGTGGCGAATGGCACCTCCATGCCGCGAGTGTTATCCTGGTCCATGCGCTTGTCTTTACTCTTCTGCTTGTTGAACAGCTGGTCTCTACACTTGCAATTTGGCATGGAGTCGCGCTACCTTTCTTGGCCTATCTCTGTGGTCTTTTTTTTAGCATGGGCGTATATAGACTCTACTTCCATCGCCTACGATCATTTCCAGGCCCTCGTCTGGTCGCACTATCAAAGCTATGGCACGTTTGGTTGTGCCGAAATGCCCAGAGCCACCTTGTGCTGGAATCATGGCGACAGCAGTATGGCACCTTTGTCAGGACTGGTCGGTCTCTTCCTAGCCACTATGTTCATCTGGTCGTTCCATTTGGTCATGGTCACTGATTGTCTACAAGGTCCGAGCGAGATTACCATTTTTCACCCCGCCGGACTCGAATGGCTAAACGGGCCCCTGAATCGCAATACCAAATCTGACTGGTATGATCTCTTGCATCCCAGTATCCAAGTGTTTAGTAGAGACCCTGCTGTTCAGGTCTCCCGCCGAAAAGTCTGGGATAGAGCAATGTCTTTGTCTTGTGGGTGCCTGCTGTCCTTGAGTCTGATATCGTTGGCTACCTGTGCTAACAGGGCCGCGCAGTGATGAAGCAATATTATAAAAGGATCACAACCCATGTCCTAGGATTCGAATCTATCATCAGCGCGCAGGAGTCCAAGCCCATAATCATCAACGACCTGGTATATCAGATGACATTTGACGTGATCAACGACGTTGGCTTTGGACTGACGGACACGGAGACCAAAAATGGGGCTTCCATCATCGGGTCTTCTTTGAGTATTCTTGGGCCTACCACTCCTGCACCATGGATTCTGAGGATTGCATTTGCTCTCTTCCCAAGAGTCTGGAAAATTCCACACTGGTTCAAGTTTCTCGAGTTCACCAATACTATCGTAGAGAAGAGGATGAAGGTAAAGGTCTCCAGCCTAAATTTAGTGATTGACGATTATCGATTATCTTCAGTGCCGTACATGTCGACTGAGCTGACAGATCTACAATAGAGCAAACCAGACTCGGTGAATGTAGCTGCATTCCTCATCGAAGATTCCCGACGCAAGGACGCAGATGAGGCCAGCCGTGCAGCAATCATAGGGGACTCTGGCGTTATGCTCCTGGCAGGAAGGTCGGCTCATCTCCATATCTTAAGGATGGCCAGAACGCGGACTGACACACAATAGTACCACTGGCCCAGTTCTCATCCTTCTCTTGTACTGCCTCGCCCGTTGGCCCGAGCACGCAGAGAAGATTCGTCAGGAGCTGCGGGATGTGGACTACAATGACATGTCGACATTGTCTGCGCTGCCGCATCTTACAGCCACGATCAACGAAACCCTTAGGCTTTATCCTGCAGGACCAACCTTTGGATCGCGACAGACTCCGCCCGACGGACTCCATTGTGATGGCGTACATATACCCGGTGGCATCAAAGTCGTCGCCCCACGCTATAGTATTGGACGACGTAAGACATTTCGTCGTATCTGATTCCATTCTTTAGTCACTTCTGACGCGATCTCTTGACATCAGTTGAAGAAGCTTATGAGGCACCGCACGACTTTATACCTGAACGTTGGTATAGCAAGCCCGAGTTTGTCAAAGACAAGAGAGCTTTTTCCCCTTTTGCCATGGGTACGTTGATCTATATTAGTTCCGGTTATCTTGGAATCCAAATCCAAGTCAAGATTTGACAATTTCTTAGGTCGTAACAGTTGCGCTGGTAAGAAGATGGCAATGTCCCATATGCGGCTGACCGTTGCCATACTTCTCTCGAAGTATTCTATTTCTTTTGCCCCAGGGACATCTGACGAATTGCTTGTGGAAAAGGACATGAGGGATCAGCTGACCGCGCTTCCGGGTGAACTGAAGTTGGTTTTTGAGAAACTGGAAACGTCTATCTGTAGGTGAGGTATGTAAATCTGGGGCTAGTCAACAGACACTTATGCCAGCATTGATCATATCATTTAGTCAACCCACTTAAGGGGCATGGCGATACGACTTGAACACGATTAGTAGGGGCCCGCAGTGGTAGACGATCGTCTCGGTGCGAGTCATGTCGGCATTGTCACACCATTGCTGTTTAGGATGTTATGTGCATCGTGATCGGACAGCCAACGTCGATATGCAGTTGCGTTGTATCGTTTCATTTCCTTTTCTCAACCAACACAATCAATCTTAATCACCTCGACCGGCCGCTTAGCTCAGTCAAGACAGCTCGCCCCTCGTTTAGTTTTCCTCAACAGCGACCTATCGAAAACTCACCATCTATCCACGATTCCCTGGGACAAACACTCGGCTGATGTCGTTTACCGACAACTTGGAGAGGAAGCCCTGGCCCCGCTGGATCGACGATGCACGGTGGTAAACGGACGCATTCCCGAGTGGGACTTGACCTGGACAGCCGTACTTGATATCCACCAAACCAAGATAGAACAGACCATGCCGATCTTCTTCCCTGACCGATTCATTTACGGTGCGCGATATGTGCGCATCCGACAAAACCAAATCAGCGGATGAAAATTCGTCCGACTGGGTATCTGCCCTCGAAAAATAATAATATTTGATCAAATTTATTGCAATTTACAGCATTTAAGTTTAAGAAGCATAAGGAAAATATCAGTAATATTTTAATCATATATCACGTAGAGGTTTATACGATTATAAGGAGGTGGTAGGTGATGAATAAGATGGTATCAACAGTACCTACCTGTAAGTAGCAGTCAAATCAACAGTCAAATCAACAATCCCTTACCTCGCAAGCCGTGCGCTTCGCGCGAGCCTTGCTCGTTAGTAATCACCCTCAAACCGTCAGTCAAATAGGTGTTGAAATAGGTGTTGATTCAATCGCGTTTGCGATCGTGTAATCATCTTCAAATGTGGATCAGCCAATCAAATTACTGTATAGAAAGCTTAAATCCTTCAATGCTGATGTAATTTTATTTAGTACTATCGATAAGAGCACTAGCCAGGTGCCGGCAGCTGGCAGTAGAGCCAAGTCGGACCAATTTTCGTCCGCGAAATTCGTTTTGTCGGATGCGCACACATCGCGCACCATATTCATTAGATCCCAGATCGTATGGCCGTTGATCACCACCACTCAATCGATGACCACGAGGTGGAACTGATCCTCGACTGCGGCCGCACAATCATGTTCAACTTGAAGTATTCTGAAAATGATACCACCCCACCGTCCACGATTCACCGGCGCTAAGTTGGTTTTCATTAAGACAAAACCCTTAATAGAACAAGCACGATTTACCTCCTCTCAACTAAGAACCCTTCACAATCCCTGTATAGGGCTTGTCAGGAACATTAGGGAGCTAGTCTTTGGGCCATGGGGGCGGAGTAGGCATCCATATGATCTGCTGTTAACGTAGGTATTTTACTTCATCACAAATCACAGCTTTTACTATCAATTTCGATTTCACAGCCTTGGCTTTACCCATGTGGTATGGTCCATAGTCTTCAATTGAATTCATCCCGGCGTCACCTAGGTGGTAAAGATACACTTCATCTAGCTATCCTACAATACTACCACGGTTCCTCCTTTCTCTGAGAGGCGGAGTAACAGAATATAGCCTTTTCCTCGGAGTTCTTAGGTCTCTCTTGTGTTTCAACCCGTTTCTTAGGCAAGACATCCCCAGCCTCGGCGTAGTACAGCATATACTGGCGATTGGGCTCCCCAAGAGTCCAGCCGCCGCCCTCGTGCTTGGCATCGACGGGGCCTAGCAGCTCCCCTCCGCCGTGCTTGTAGCGACGGACGAGGTCACGGTCTTCATCGTTCATCCGAAGGCGGACGACCATGGTGAGGATGTAGGCGCACTTCTCTTCGGGCTCGAGGTAAGCACGCGTTTCTCCCTTTCTAGGCTCTATGACCTGGCCGTCGAACTCGAACCTCTCTAGTCCACCGAACCTGGTCGGATTGGCGAGCGGCGCATTGTAGCGCACTCGAAGGATCGCAGGCTTATTGCAGTAACGAAAGTATCGGCGACCGACCGAATGCGCATCGAAGCAGCCGAACTTGCGGCCGACGAAGGTGGATAGGTCTCCCTGGCCGTCCCAGATCAACAAGCTATCCTTCGCCGACTTCTCCGCGTCGTGTCTTCCGTTGTCCACAACCCACTTCCCTTCCTTCTTGGCGTCCAGCGGCTGCGAGAGGAGACGTGCGTCGCAGAGCTGGTAAACCTCTCGGCTGAACAGCGTGCGATGCATCAACGCGCTCTCCATGATCGAGAAGAAGGTGAGATTGGTGGTACTGAGGTTCTCTTTTAGATGATGGGATAAAGCCGCTCTTGCCTTCGCTTGGCCGTTGGCGCAGTCTTCGTCTCGACTGAGGTGAGACCAGGCAAACTTCAGGAGCGGATTCTCGCCTTCTTGCTTGTCGATCAAGGCGAGGAGCTCGGGTTTTGTGCAGCCTTTGATTCCGCGCCACGAAGCCGAGGTGTGGTAGTAGATGTGTCGCAGAGCGCACACTGCAGCATCCATGGCGTTCATGTTCTCCTTTCCGGGGTACGGAGAGATTCCTTGGTACAGCAGAAGAGCAGTCTGCTGGACTGGCTGTGTCTGGGCCATCTCTCGAATGTCGACGAGGTGATGTTTGGACGACAACGACATGTTGATGTTGATGTGATGCTGAAACGTCTCGCGGTAGTCTAGATGTGAAAAAGTTGCGATCTGCAACCGTGGAGAAGATTGTGTAGTGTAGGAAGGTAGTGTTCACGGTGGATGGTAAACGATTGTGGCAAACGGCAAACGTTGAGTGGGAAGGATTGATTCTAGGATGATGGATGATAAGGCCACTAAAGTACCACGGGGTAGGAATCGGGTTATGGGTATCTGGTAGTGGTAGGTATTTACCTGGCTATGGTTCGCTTAGCCGAGAATTTCTTCGATGCCTTGTGCACTGTTCAACTTGATAAGTCCAATGTGGGATGTGGTGGAATCTATCAATGTTGATTTCTGATTTCTGTAGATGTCAGCTCGACTTGTTAGATTCGGATTCTCATTCCCGGAATGATGAAGCGAGTCATCCTCATCCTGATCCTCCAACTATCTCAACCCACAATCGCATTTTCGTCTTTGTCGATCCTTGTCTGCCAGACGATCCATGTTGCATGCAAGCCCCAGTTCATGGCTTGCTATGCCACCAATAATACGAGCTCTTTCATCCGAATTGGGAAATTAAAGAATGCGACAGGGGCCGGTGCCTACGGGGTATCAGTATCCGGTATCGGCTAGGTACGCTACGGTGTGCGCCGTAAAATTGGTAGGGTAAGGCTAGTGACTGATGGCTTGGATAATCACCACTCATAATGCAATGCGACGACGTCTGTCAAGGTTGTCTATGACTGTTGAGATCGCTACGAATTGATCGAGTCTGTAATTGCTCTGTTCTACGTTGCAATGGTTCCAACTATAATACAAGATCTCGGACAACGTTGTGATGGCACTGTATATTCCCTTCTCAGCAAGAGACCGATGAACATGAAGTCCTCTATTATTGAGAAACCTTTGTGGCTTCGTGTAGATATCATGAGCAACAGAGGTAATAGCCGATGGCTGAAATTCGTATGATAGTGACTAAACGTGGACGCATGGAACATATCACTGTTGGCTATCCGATCACACTTAATGATAGCATAAGTACCTGCCTAGATAGATGTCAATGTCGTTTTGAGTAAATACCGTTTGCTTTGGTAGTTCGGTGTGATAGTGATGAAGCTAGTGATTATCTACGACTACTTATGCAAGGCAAAGTCTCGTATCGATGCTGTGTGTGGCAGCGCTGTAAGAGATTCTCCCCTATCAGTACTCGTAAATGCGGTCGATGCCGCGCCCGTTGACAGGAATGCGTAAGGAGACATCTCCAATACGCAGAGGATCAGCCTAAGTACAGTGTAGTAGGTACCTATAACTCCAATCTACGCTTCTTCCTCACCCTCTCCGTCCTCGCCATCTCCGCCCTCGTTTTCTCCCCCCTCGCCAGCGTCCTCTCCTCCATTACCACCATTATTACCTAGGAGCATATCCTTAGGCGGAAGCGCATGATCCCAGAATTCAAGTAAGGTCTGAAGTTCCGCAAGTCGGGCCTTTTGTTTCTCGAGTCGAGCTTCGGCCTTTTCGATAACCTTCACCAGTTTGGCATTGAGCTCATCGTCATTCCCTTTCAACTCCTCGTACTTTTCAATGGCGCTCCTAAGATCATCTGGTGGGAACTCTTCCGCTATACGCTGGAGAAGGTTCTTCGGTATGTCTCTGTTCTCAAGAAAATCTAGAGAGTCCTGCATGTTTTGGGCGAACCACGGGCGATGGTCCAATACGTGCTCGAACGTCGAGTCGAACAAGGGCGCATGTATCTCATCATCCATAGGTGTGCTTGTTCTGGGCTTGATGACGTTGAGTCCGTTCAGAGACACCAGAGACTGGGCCAAGACGGTCACCAGCATCTCGGCGAGCGGAATCTGGGGCTCCTCCCATGCGGGGACGACCGGGAGACCGATAGCCATGGGGATCAACCCGATGTGCTTGATGCAGGCGAGCAGTAGCGACAACGCGTTTGAGGACGTCTCCATGGAGCTGAGGTCGGGATCGTGACCCGGCAGCCGCTTGATCATCTTGTGAGAGCAGCCGACGTACACGGGACTGATCTTCTGAGGCACGGTGTCGTCAAAGCCCAGGTCTATGCGCCTCTGGAGCATGGATATGAGCTCTCTGATGTGGCGAGTTATGTCCCTCGTTGACGATCTGGCGAACTTGGGCTTGCGGAAGTCATCTCTGGCCCTTGACTCTTGGGTATCGCTCTGCGATGGTGACTGTGACTCCGATTCCGATTCCGATCGTGACTTCGACTGCGAATCCGACTGCGACGGTGATTCGGAATCCGACACATCATCCATCCACCTCTTGCTCGGGTCTCGGATTAGTTCGTTGTCGATCTTCATCGTCTCTACCAGAGCGTCGATGTCGGGCCCAGCAAGGTCCTTGTGTCCATACGTGTCCTGGACATCCCTGTCCCAGGTATCGCAGCCGACACGGTAAACCCCCATGAGCTGGATGACGGATCGAATCTCGTCACAGTTTAGGAACGCTCCATCGCGACCCTTGATGGCAATCCCAATCAGGTAGGAACCAGCACCACGGCTGCTATAGACGCGGTCCCAAACTGCGTGTTCTCGGTTGTGAAAGTCCAAGGACGTCGTTCCCAGCACCAAGGACCTTAGTGTATCTCGGGGTATGGTGTGAAACAGGATCCTGAGCTTCTCATAACTACCTCCCTTCTCATGGTCTTCAAACGAATCGATGATTCTGTCCGGGTTGGCATACTGTTGTTGACGTAACTGCTGGGCCAGATCGACTACAAGGGGAAACAGGTCATGAAGGCAACGGCCTTCATCCAGGCCCTCGACGATGCGTTTCGCTGTTTCACCCAGAATCGGGATCTCGGCGGAGCGGACGGGATGGATAGCTTGAGCATCCATTTCGAATAGATAGTATTTAATTGTTGAAATGAAAAGTGAAATGTTTGATTCTGTTCTCTAATACGTCAGGGTGAGGAAAAGAAATTCCCTATGCCTACGTGGACGCAATTGGTAGACGAAGGACCTACGTATCTAAGTTGATGCGAAAGGATCCGCATCCGCAATCGCAGAAACGCACTCACGTGGTTGAAACAGTACAGTACCTAGGTAGACCACGTTAGAGATCAGTACCTATCATCGCTTCCAGGTTAAGGTTGTCAGGAAATCTGCTCTATTCTGCTCTAGTCAGGACTGTCAGGTAACCGAACTTACCTGATTGGACCAGTTCAGTCTGAAGTGGTTGAACAGGTATGTAGGTACCTAATCCATCACCAACCTAATATGGATAATAGAAGCTATTCCCACTAAATTCCTCAGGTTGTACAGCCTCAGTTGAACCGATCAGGGCAGTTTGGTCAACTGACTTGTTGACCCACCACCACCGCTGACGGAGAGGAAAGAGAGGTTTCTATATAATCTTCTAAGGCATCTGCATCCACGTGATTGTGATGGATTAATTAGGTAGGTACTTGTTACTTATAAAAATTGGAAGCGATCAAATTTATATCGGGTAGATACTTACCTACTTTTGCATCGCATCACATCCCCATCCCCATTCCGAGTCGACTTTCAACTTTCATTCACTTCGTAGAACCACCATCGAAGATACTTAGGTAATTACTACATCTTTCTATGAATATGGACCGTACTCTCACGGAGCAGGGTGCGGCCCTTTCTAGGATCATGCAGGATCTTATCCAGCTCAGCGAGGAAGGAGATAGGGTGTATCTCATACAAAGACTCGAATTGTTCAATCGTCTCGTCGATGACGTTGCTTCCCTGCAGGATCGACTGCAGAAGGAGGTGACCGAGGCGGAGAAGACGAGCAACGAGAATCGACAGATGAAGGAGCGTGCCATCGAGGAAGCCAAGTCCCTAGAATCGCAGAAGGAGAAACTAGGTCAGCAACTCGAGCAGCTTGCCGAGGAGAGGGGAGCTTGCTTGAAGAAGTCGGAGGAGCTGCAGAGTGAGTTAAGCAACGTCAATCAACGAGATCGCACGGAGCTCGATACTCACCTGGAGGCGCTGAAGACCTCTTCCGGCACATCCCTCGAGATATTGCAAGATATCAAGAAGGCGGTCGAACTCCTCCCAGAAGGACTGAAGAAGTTGGACGAGTTTGATACCCTCAACGAAAAGCTCAAGAAGCTTGAGGATCTCGACGTACTCCGACAAGAGGTGAAGCAACTGGGGGAGGACGACGGGAAGGACGAGAAATTCGAGCGTCAAATGGCGTCCAAGGATCAAGAGATCGAGGACATTCGTCTTCAAGGACAAACTGAGCTGGCGGCCAAGGTCGAGGAGTTCAAGAAGCGATCTGCTGATATCAAGGGTAGCTACGATAAGACGACCTCGGAGCTTCAAGAGCTTATCAACACTGTCGAGTCCGAGCTGGAGAGTAAGAGCACCGAGCTCACAAATCTCCAGGCACAATTCAACAAGCGATTCGGGGAGGAAGCTACCAGAACCATCTCCGCCCAGGAAAGTCTCGGACAGCAGCTGAGCCAGCTAGTTAGCGATGTGGGCGCTATTCAAGCAAGTCTACAGGGTTTCCAACAAGCGCAGACTCTGGAGGAAGAAATCTGTCGTCTGAAGGAAAAGGCGGTGGAGGATAAGGCGGACATCACCCGGTTGAAGAATGAGAACAAGGCACCCGCCGGCGATTACGCTAAAGCGGCAGCGGAGTTAGAGACCTCCTACGATGGTGCTTCTAAGACCGACGATATCGAGAAGAAATTCCAGGGGCTAGACTCTGTATTAGAGAGCATGAACGAGAAGTTGAAGATGACCGAAGTGGAAAAGACACTTGGGCAATTGAAGGAGTCGTTAACCTCTCTGCACAGTGAAAACCAGGATCTCACGAAAGACAAGATATCGCACCTGGAGGAGAACCTACAACAGAAGATCCTCGATCTCAACAAGAAAGATGGCGAGATCCAAGAGAAGGCTGACGATGTGCGAAACTCTCAAACACAATGGGAAGCCACCAAAGCTGGATTGGAGAAGGAGATTCAATCTCTCGGGGAGGATAAGGAGAAGTTGGAACAGTCCAACGAACTACTCAAGGTCGAGTTGGAGAGACTGAAACGCATGAACGACGACACGGCTTCCCTGCTCAGGCCACCGACAAAGCGTTCCCGTACGTCCCCCGATGCGTCCTACCAAGCGGACGAATGGTTAGAGGCCATCTACGACGTTACCAAATACGTCGTGGCGCACAAGCCAGTCATCGAGGCCGACTCGTCGTTGACCCGCGCCGAAGTGGTGTCGATGATGTTTCCAGTCGTCATGACCGAGCGGTCGAGAGGAAATCTGAGGTTCTTTCTCGACCAGGCCAACGCGGATAGGTGGTACTGTTTCGACGACATCGCGGAGAATAGCCATCAGGGCAGCAAGACCTTGGTCACCCCCCAGGGCCGATGTACAGATCATGATAGCTGTCTGCTGGTTCGAAGAGGAACCGGAGAGAACCAGGACGCTTTTATGTGTAAATCGTCCTCCTCCTCTTCTGGCTCCAGCGTAGCCTAGAATGGAGGATAGAGGATGCGACTATTGTAATTTGCTTGCCCTAACTTGTTGCTAGAAGTTGTTGCACCGCTCGCGGAGGAACCGCAAGGGTACAGCAGCGATCGATCGCCAAGTAGCTAGATTGATAGTAGTAATTTCAACGCTTACTTTTCTAATATTACTTGTTGGGGATGAGCTATCAAGTATTAACTACGAGGTCTACATTGAAATCGAGGACATTCGAGGCCATCATGGTAATTGCATACCTAAGCTTCGTTTACTTGATGATGCATTGCATTTGTGACTGTGACCGTGATGAATATTCGATACGTTATTAACTCAAACGGTCAGGGGTTGTGTTGAATGTAAACCAGGACTTCATCGAGTTCGAATTCTTCACTTCAATTGGTCTTGATGTAGATTGTAGCCACCCACCTTAGGTTGATACCTGGATCATGGGGAATCTAGCTCGGTTGGGATGCTGGTCTTATGGTGTAGGCAATAGATGCAGCTAGAAATCTTGTCTGGTACTCTTTCTTTTCTACCTTAGGTTTATAGGTACACATCGTTCCCCCGTCATCGAATCAGTGTCAATGGGACACATGTGGCCCCTTCATGGCCTAATAAGTAACATAATAATAGATGGCACAATGGATAGTTAGCCCAATAATTAGGTACCTAGGATACGAGAGACCAGTTGAAACCCAACCTAACCATCTTTATGAATTCATGTTTATGTTATTGTATTGAAACTAGATAGGCATCATCAAATCATTCGCAATCCCGACGTTTCCCAACTTCGCCCACTCTCACCAATTTTCACTCATCTTGACCCATCTTCACCTATATTGCACCTTTCACCCCTCAAAGCTTAGCAGAACAAGCACTTTCGTGCCAAGATGAATAGTCGCGTGAGTGCGGCAGCAATAGAGGAGGCGGTGGAGGACCGTCGCCGGATGATGGACCAATTCATGGATACCCAGCCGGATCCCGACCGAGACCAACTTAGGCGTCAGTTGGAGAATAAGGCGAAAGACCACCTCCGAGACGAGGAGGTTTTCCGCAAGAAGATCCAAGATGCTAGCAGTGCTCTTGAAGAGAGTTCTGTGCGGACCCGGCGGCTTATAGATACGCTGGTGGCGAAAAAGCTCACGGACGACGACAACGACGACGACGAGCTTCAACGGTGGAAGCAGGATGCTTTCAACCACGCCCTTCTTCTCGTCTCGACGGAGGAGGGGAATGTGGACCGGATCCGGAACATCTCAGCGGCGCACCGAGAGGCTCTTGGTGTTCTGGAAAGCGAGTCCGTCAAGAAGACGTTAATGTCTAAGATCGATGAGCTCAATAAGCGAATCGAGGAGCAGACGGCATCAGCAGCCGAGGCCGACAAGAAGATGGAGGATATGCAGAATACTCTCCAAACGGTGAATACCGATCTTGACACGACTCGAGAGGAGCTCCGTACGACCAAAGAGAGTCTCGAGGTATCTGAGCAGGAACTCAACACGGTCAGCGGAGAGATTGCAACGTCTCAAATCCTTCTAGTGGACGAAATTCTTCGCCGCCGAAGGGAACTCAACGAGAGATCCCAGAAGCAGCTAGAGGAAATTCAAGAAGAAGAAGAAGAAGCAAGCGACGATCGAACCCTCTCGGAAAATCTAGATGACTACATGAGACTAGTCTCTAGCTTGGATGAGGAACGATCTGGTCTTGCGGACAACGTTGAGAACTTGACCACGGAATTGGAAGCCTCTTCTTCCAAGAATCAGAACTTGCAGGGTCAAGTTAGTAGCCTTGAGGAGAGCAACAGAAACATGAGGGGAGAAATCAAGAATCTACAGGAGGCTGCCGAGGACAAGAACGAAGACCAGGAGGCTGTCGCGACTAGAGAGCTAGACATGGCACAGTTCTTTGCTGACTGGATACCTTTCGTGCACGTGGCTCTGGAGAGCAGCGTGACCGGCAAGGCGCTGACGGCCTCCGAAAGGTCTTGGAAGCTTCTCCAGACCTGGGAAAAGGATAGAGACCAGCAACCGACTTCCGAATCTCTGTCTGCTTCGTCGTCTGGTTCGGACGGCCTGACTGTCGTGGCTGGTAAGCTGTATGGATATGCGCTGGAAGGGTACTGCGGCGAGGAGGTTCTTCACGTGCTTGAGCATCTGCTGCAGCTCCTCGAAGAAGAGGTACTTTGTAGAAGGCGGCACAACGCCAATCGGCTGTGTGACGGTAGGGCTCGAGATGTATGTGGAGGCACCCGTACCTACGGAGATGAGCGAAGATGAAATGGCGCTCTTTAGGCTGTTCCTGCTTGATGTGTGGCGGGTGTCGCGCCTTGTCGAGAGGCGGTGGCCATCCGATCGAATCACAGAGATGACAAGACAGCTAGAGGAGCGCCTCGACAACGCCAACGCCAACTCTCCTCTGCTGAGACTCGGCCGACTTTTGTCAGACCCGGCGCTAGAGGATCAGGTTCGTGAAGCATCGCACGGCGACGAGGCTTTCTACCTGGAGACTCTGCGTACGGGTTTCGTCACCTTGGCCGGAGCGAGCGACTGGATCTTCGTACTCCACTTCGCGGACAGGACCGTCCGCATGATTCACAATACGAGAGGGGAATGGGAGAACTCATCCTCGTGCAAGATAGTCGCTCCGCCGGGGTCGGGTTTTGACCTTCGGATTCCTGTGGAAAGCTATCCGACGAGGATGTGGGTGACTAGCCACTTTAATCTCCTTGGCCTCTCAAGACGACTAGGCAGCTAGGTTAGGTAGTAATTATGACAGTTGGGTGCAAAATGTTTAGACCTGGTGGGCAGTACTGCGACGGACATGCCAAGCAAGGAACGTTTGTCGATAGTACTAGCGTGTTATTTTATCAAATTAATTACGGGACATATTTTTTTACATGTTTGCTCCGTAAAACAGTGGAATAATTCTGCAAATATTTCAAATTATTTCAAAGAACAAAATATTATAATTACTCGCTGGTAGAATTGACCAAACCAGGTTGCATGCCGTAGCGACCGTGGGAAGTAGAGATATACATGTTTGGAAAAAAGGCAGTCTTATGTATCCTAGTACTTTCCTTCTTGCGTTTAGCGACTACCGTGGCTTGATAAATGGGTAATGTGGCGCTGATATCCGTATCGTATCAGCCACTGGATTTAAACATTTTGCACGACTGCACCCGTAGTACGTACTAGGTTAAAGACAGGATCTCCCCGAGAGTCCGACTTTAAAATAGCGTCGGCGTCGGTGGTTCGCGCAAGCCTTCCCGCTGATCTACGGGCCGTCCCTCGACGATGAGGGCACCAAACCAATTTGGAAATCCCTGACTGACCCTAGACCCGGCTCAATTGCCGGAACATTTGTTTTGCCAATGTAACATAAAGCCCGGTGAGGTTCCCCGCAATCTTCAAATTATTCAAAGCGGGTGGTTTACGGGCCCGTCTCCGTCACTGTCGTTGACGGGTGCGATAATTAAGTAAAAAGGTGATGCACCCTCCTGCGATGTTGCAAAACGTGTTTTCCGACATCACCAGCATGCATAGCGTCTTCATTGCCTATTGATTTCACAATGCCTATTGTGCTCTTCATTGTCGTGGCTGGGCTCGCGGCCGTCCAGCTTCTACTCCGGATATACAGATATGTGAAGTCACCCCTGAGAGCTGTTCCGGGACCTTTCCTCGCTAGGTTTACAGATTTTTGGTACTTCCAAAAGCTCCGAGAGGGCTCGTTTGAAGTAGTAAATAAGAAACTTCATGAGAAATATGGTTTGTCGTCCCCTACCTCCGTTCCTTACCTCCGATCGGAAGATGTATAGTAGTAACCTCATGATCAGGCCCCGTAGTTCGGTACGGACCAGATAGATACAGCTTTAACGACCAGACAGCCACAAGAACCATATACGGCCACGGAACCCAGTTCGCCAAGTCGTCTTGGTATGATGCTTGGAGTTCCCCCGCCCAGTGGAATCTCTTCGGAGAACGTAACATCCAGGACCACGCGCAGTACCGACGGCAGTACCAGAACGCGTACAGCATGTCTTCGCTTGTAGAGTACGAGCCATACGTAGACGAATGTGCGGAACTCTTTGGACAGCGACTGTCAGAGCTAGCACAAGGCGGCGTACCTGTCAATATGGGCCACTGGATGCAGTGCTATGCATTTGATGTCATCGGGTGTATCACATACTCCAAGAGGCTCGGGTTCCTTGATCAGGGTCAGGATATTGAGGGCATCATATATGCGCTCGAGAACTCTCCACGGTACTCTACACTTACCGGCATCTACCCCTCCCTCCATCCGTACCTTTTTCGGCTCAACAATCTAGTTGCGAGCAGCAGTAGCAAGGCGCGGGGCGTTGGTTATGTGATCAACTATACGATAGAGCAAATGCAGGAACATCAAGCGTCGGCCAAAATCCTCGACCACGAAGTCGACGACGAAGAGGGAGACAAGGACGAAGATAAGAAGACCAGAAGCGGGCAGAGCCAAGGCAAAGCGCGAGACTTTCTCTCCAAGTTCGTTGCGCGACACGTCAAGGACCCCGATGGGTTTGGTAAATATCACATCGTTCAGGGTTGCGCAAATAACATGATTGCTGGCTCCGATACCACCGCCATCTCGCTGTCTGCTATCCTCTACTACTTGCTGAAGAACCCACGATGCTTTGCTAAGCTCCGCGAAGAGATCGATAGGCAACATACTGACAAGGGATCGCAATCACGATCACGGTACTTCTCGTTCAAGCAGAGTCAAGAGATGCCATACCTGCAAGCTGTCATCAAGGAAGCACTTCGTCTCCATCCTGCTACCGGGCTCCCGATCGAAAGGATCGTGCCGGCGGGTGGTGCTACGATCGCAGGGCGATTTTTTCCCGAGGGTGTGAGTAGCTCGTACCTACTGAATAGCTCTTTCTAGACATGGGATATGGGACATAGGTACTAACGTGTCTAGTCTATCGTCGGTGTCAATACCTGGATCGAGCATCGCAATCCTCACATCTTTGGGCAAGACGCGAACGACTTCCGACCAGAGAGGTGGCTATCAGACGGCGCAGAAAAGATCGCTTTCATGAACAGGCATTGGATTCCGGTGAGTCCAAGTTCATCATGCATCCCGATTCTGTATAATCCAAATCCATCATTCTAACATGTATCTCAGTTCGGACTCGGTTCCAGAACCTGTATCGGGAGGCACATCTCCCATCTAGAGATCTCGAAACTTATTCCCCGTCTTGTCCGCAATTTCAACTTCGAGTTATCCCCGGACTTGGCTATGCCCGAATCGTCCTGGGGGACTGCCAACTTTTGGTTCGTGAAACCGAAGAACTTTATGGTCCGTGTGATGGCGCGGAATAATTGAGGGATCCGAGGTGCGTACGTGGGAGTACTAGGCATCGTCTTCTCGCCATGTCGTCGTTATATAAAGAGCAGAGCAGCATTTGCCCTAGGCCGAACGATGGACTACCAACGTCATCATCATCCAGGTATTCGACGATGAGGCCTACCACCCCAATGAATCGGACCACCATATCCTCCTGCAGCTCACATGCAATGATATACTATCACCAGGCTATCGACTGGCAGAGTATTGAGTTGATTGGACTTATATTGGTTGAGATATCCTAAGATGAATCTCGCGTGTAGAAAGCATGCTATATCGAGGTATACGCGTGTAGGTGCAATTACCAGGCCTAATGTGTCAAAACCTCTCCTCTACACGCATCCTTATTCGTCCCTATCATGGCCCCTAGTGCAGATATGAGGCTCTATCCTCTACGAAAAGGACTATCAACGTGACCTACGTCTAATAATGATCCAAAATCCAGCAAATATTCAAAGTACTCAAAGTCCTTCACCATAGTTATCTGGACCCGATACCTTGCGACCGAAAGTTATAGACCCGACCCTTCAATGGGTTCGTGCTCGCTCAGACGTGCTATGCTGCTTCTCTACGTTGTGGTACGATGGCAACTTCAGACCTACCAGAACTTACACCTTACTCTTGTCGGTCAAGTCCGGATCGACAACACCGTAGCCTGCTTCCATGGTAGATGGGCTTTAACCCAGAGCTGACAAGCACACGTACAGCCAGTAGCCCAGCCTTGAAGGTACCCACGCTGAGGGCAATGCGAGAATAGTCGCGACATGTTCTACCAAGTCCACCTACTCGTACTCTGACGCGGTATAGAGTCTGACCCAAGGTGATCTAAGTGCCATAACTTAGACGGTATCAAGTTAACATGATCGGAAAGCGTATCGTTATCATACATCGACATTGAAGTACCGGTCCAGGACCTAAATGTGCAAGCTCATCAATATCGGCGAGTGTCACTTATGCGAATTAGCTATATTGACATCTCAAGCCCAGTCGCAATCATAGGCATTATGTACTAGTCCATGCTCCTATGTAGCCCCGAAGCAGCTGGTCGACGCGGTGAGTATATTGTCGTCGTGTGGTACATCGTTCGTGAAAAGTTCCCGGGCGTAAATCAGTGAAAAGTGCTTATGCTGAAATGTGAATTGCGGTTGCATTTCGCATCATATGAGTTTCGAACCAGTCCCATTACACTCCGAAATGGCCGGTGAGGATTCTAGTAGAAATATAGGAGCTCATGTCGTCGCATTAATAACTTTGCACTCCGAGATTATGATATTTTCCAAAATCGAAAATATCAACCATAGAATTTGAGACAACAAGACCTACATCATTCGATAGCACTCGACAAGAGCTCTCGAACAATATGTAGATCGAAGTTGAATGCCAAAATTTGAAGTTTGACTCATGACAATTTACGAGATCTCGTGAAATATCAAATTTCGATCTATCAACTTTGAGGCCTTCGGAGCAGCATTACAAGGGCCGCAACGACGCCAGAGGTGGCGTATGAGGATTAGATTTAGAGTCCGGTGCGTATTCGCCGTTTCCAGATGATATTTCAAACCCGGAATATGCTGCTACTACACTCGATGATATCTTGACCATAAGACATGCCAAATGGAGTCTGATGCATCCAGGGGTAGTCTAATGACTGATTGTCCTCCACAGGTGTAGGGTGACCTGATTTGAGCGATCGTCGTCGGTTAGGGTTAGGGTTAGGGTTAGGGTTAGGGTTAGGGTTAGGGTTAGGGTTAGGGTTAGGGTTAGGGTTAGGGTTAGGGTTAGGGTTAGGGTTA